>JANSTP010232769.1:0-11325 GCA_025330745.1 Cladonema radiatum | reverse complement strand
TTTAAGCCAAGTGGGCAATGTAAACGAAAAATTGAGTGTGATGTAAATGACGATGAAGTTTTAACCATGTTTGCACGTCCTCCTAAAATGCCAAAAATTGACATAGAAACTGCATTAGATCTCTTGAAAACAACAAAAACTTTTGAACTAAGTATTTTTGATTTTACTCAAATGGAAATGTGAAATGACAGTTTTTAAAATTAGCGAATAAGGACTTTATTGACTTTTTACTGATATTCCCATTTTGCACTTTTATTCCATGATAATTTCTGGTTTGCTGTGCTCTCTGTTTTTCTCTTTTAGGTTGTCGGGAATTCAAGAGAATGGTGAGCAGCTGTTACACACAGGTACGTTCTTCATCGATCAGAAGTTAATCTCGACCTTTTACAGTGTAAAACTAGTGGCCACACCTTGTTTACAGGAGGTATTTCGGAGAGGAGAGATTGGGGGTGGAGAATAGGTAATCCGAACCAGATTTTTAGATTTATAGTTGTAATTTCAGAATTAAATAAAATAGTATATTGTTTTTTCTTTAATTAAGTTTTTTCTTACGAAATTAAAAAGTGGTTATTGCACTAAGTGACTTGAATTCAAGTCTTTTCACACGGGACTTCGTATATACGTCATTATATGGCTATTTCCAGTGCTCCACCAATTACCAGTGAACTCAATTTGCCATGGGGTAAATTGAGACGCTTAAGTCATGGGGACGCTTAACTCCCTTAAAATCACTATAGCCACAAAGAGATAAGTAATTAAATTTACCACATTAATAGTACAATCTTTCATGAATAAGATGATAGCCAAATTATTTTGGTGACGTCACTATATAGGAGCTGGCGTCATCATTAAAGGCTTTGCTCATGTGAAAATCCTGGACTTTTTAAAAACTAGGTTATCTCAAGAAAATGGCCAGAATTAGCAGTATATCGAGTTTATATGGTGGATAAACTCATGGATTAGAAAGAGATGAAATATTTTGAAAATAGTCTTCTATTGGCATTATTTAACGTCTATGGCTAAAAAATCAAGATTTTTGAAAATTAGCATGCCAAAAATCAGTCAATCAGACCTGAGAAAGTCATGACTGAGGACCTAGAGGGCATATATGAACTTAAAACTTGGTCAAATATTATCTTATATAATTTGATGAAATGTCACAAAAAACTAGGCACACTGGTTTTTCCAAAAAAGTTTGGCGGAAAAAGATCAGGAGGAAATAGGATTAAGATATAATATATCACAAATGTAAACTGGTATAGTTTCTACAGCCATAATAGCTACCCCCACAAGGTTTTAACATGATTAACTGTCTAAAAAAAACAGCGAAGTATTTTTGAAGTATTTTTGCACCACGATCAAATGAATACAATCCTAAGTCTGTCGCCTTTAATTATGGAGAAAGAAATTTATTAGCCGCATTTTCGGATAATATCGTCATAATTTTTTCTTAAATTACCACAAAAGTTACCACAAGTTTGGATAGTAATTAAAATCAATCAAAGGGTAGCATCAGTATACTAGGGACGTTGGTTTTGATCAGAATGCTCTGGGTTCGATACCCGGTATGATGAATACCTATGAACTTCTGGCCTATGACGTTAAACTAATACTAACTACCAAATAAAAAAATAAAAAAGGCAAGTTTAACAGTTAACTATGCAAAGTTTGACAGCAGGTTAGTTACAACAGGTATCGCTTAACTCTCCTAAAATTAACGACAAGAGAGCTGATTCTAACAGGCTCACACGTTAAATTCCTTCAAACATGAATGTAATAAAAGTATAATTCGTGACGTTAAATACAAAATGCTAGAACGGAGTCATAAACTTGTTATTTGTTTTCTTAAAGGTACATTCCCGCAGAAATTTTTATATCATATGTCAAAAGAGTTGTATGTTTTGAATTAATGCTGAATATTTTGCGCGAAAGGTCCTTCTCCTTCTGGAGTTATGCGCTTTCAAAGTTGTCGAAAATGGCCCACTTTGTGTTTGTTTACATTCTTGAATGAATGAAATTTCTGTATTTTTTTCTTCTTTCTTAAAAAGAAAAAATGGTCATATTTAAAGGAGGAAAAGGAAATTTTGAATGAAATTTTCAGAGTAAATTCAAAATTCAAATATCTATCGAATGAGGAAATAAAAATTTCTGCGGGAATGTAACTTTAAGCACATATTGAGACCAATTGAAATTTGATTTGATTGATGTAGGGTTTACAAAGATGACATTTCCATCGGATAACTAGATCTTTCAACTTAGCTTTGAATTCAGAAAAACATTTGGAGTTTCTTTATTTCTGGAGGAAGCTCAGACCATACACTTTTTTTTTATAAGCAACTAAGGTCAGGGGACAGAAAATTAAACTTGCAATTTCAATATTGAAAATTGCTTAGCAGTTGCTTGCATAAAATTAGTAGCAAGTTTTTAGATCATCTAAAATCATGTTCAATGCCCGAAAGGAGTAAATCTTAACTTTATTCTCAATACTTAACCTAATAATACCTCTTTCTTGAGGAATAATGTCACTGAGACCTACGTAATAAGTGTTTTTTTTAATAGATTTTTATGTAAAAAGAAGCTATCAGTTGCTTAACGAAAGAGTTTGCTTTCAGTATTAGTACTGAAAGTTGCTTCGAAAAATTCGACGTCAGTACTGGTTGCTTATAAACCGGTTGCTTATAAAAAGAATGTGTAACTTATTAGTCCCTATATGATATTGTCATTTCAGTATTGTATATTGTCAACGTTAAAGAAAGCATATCTATCTATCTATCTATCTATCTATCTATCTATCTGCTTTCTATAATGCTCTGAATGTATTGGCCTGCATTCAAATTCTTTTTATTTCGAAGATTATAGGAATCGTTTAGTGTAGAAAGAGGGAAGACGTCGTTTAAAATTTCTGGAGCTTCCCTATTTTCAACTTTGAGCATCTCCGTTAAGAGGGATTTTCACATTTACATTTTATTAATAGCTCTTCAAATGTAGAGGTTTTATCATTGCAGATTATTCTTAAGGCTCATTTTTGTAATATGTTTATTTTTTGGTTAAATTTTGGGTTATGACCCATCCAAAAGAACAATACTGGAATTGAGAAGAAGTTAAAGCAGTCAAATGTAATTTCCTTTAATTTCACTTAATTTGTGATGTCATAAATCCGTTACTTTCGCTTTGTCAACCGATTAGGATATTTTTGTTGTTAACAGAAATTTAACTTACGTTGAAAGCTTACAGAAAATTATGCATGCTTTTTATATATTAAATTATAAATAAAGATTTATTTAAGATTTTATTACTGTGTTTTTTTTCCGGAATAATCCCCAAAAACTACAGTAAAATCTCGATACCTCGAACCTCCACAGGACCTAAAAATTAGTTCGAAATGACAAAAATTCGAGTTATCAGGAGGAAATTTAGTTCCATTGCCTCTGAAGGGACCAAAGAAAAAGTTCGAGTTACCCCGAGTTCGACTCTTCCGTGAAGACTTTTACGGCAGCTATATTTCCTGTATTTCCGCTTAAAAAAAAAAAAAAAAAAAAAAAAAATGCTTAAATAAAACTTTGAATTAAATGTTTTGAATTTATTTTTTGAATTTGAGAAAATTTCATAAATTTATTAGAGGTTGAGAGGTGTAGTCTTAGATATGTAGTCAAAATAGGTAATTTGAAAGATGATGACGTCTTCACTTAATCACATGATCAAAAATCACAGTCTTTTTACGGTCAACATAAACCTTCGAAAGAGTTCTGGATAAACCTTCGAAAGAGTTCTGCATAATATAAATGATAAAGATTATCTTGAACATAAACACGAGGTACATAAATGCACCTAATTTATCCTCCATCATACGAACACTCTCGGTGGAAAGTTGTGAGACAGTGTGTAAATATCTGATAAGGAGAAAAGAGAAGGCCTTACACGCTTGTTTTATAAGAACCAGTAAAATTCGACCAGAGCCTGGCTGTTCTTATTTTTTACACGAAAAATAGGCTGAGATGTTCTTCAAGTGTTCTTATTTACTACTGTTATTTATCAATCAAGTTTATATATATATGAATTTCTCAGTAGATCGCTGTCTAACAAAATAAAGATTTTCCATTTGGTATGGCTTGTAAAGTCGAGTTATGCAGAAGAAACCCCTAAATATCTGCAACTTTTCCACCAATTTAAATTTTAGAGGAAACCAACATACCCTAAGGAAACCTTATGCCTCCATTTGTTCTCTGGAACCAGGACTAGTTCTAATCCATTCTTAACAGTGGGATCGGGAAAAAAACGGGAAATTTGGAAAAACACTTTGCCCTTCGAATAAAATTTGTAGGAACGACTAGATCGAGTCTACTCTGGAACGCCTTATTTAGATTTAGCTGGCCAATTATTTCATTATTATATTTAATTATTATATTCATAGGAACAAATTGAGCCATTATTGAGCCATTAGTGTATGTTTGTAAATGCGTAAAAGGATATTCGACAGACAACACCCCTCTAATAAGCACATTACATGAGAACTGTTTGTTGTTTGAAGTAGATAAATTTAACTCGTGTGACACAAACATTGGAATGGTTTCTATCATCTCTTTATTTTCTTTGAAAAAATCAGATTTTCTCATCTAATATATCAATCAGTCAGCTGATTCATGTGATAAATTGTCAGGGGGTCTTAAATTTTGTAATTATTGGTATAGATCTAAAAAAAAAAAAAAAAAAAAAAAAAATTATGTTAGATTTATTTTTAAGAAAGTTTTGAAGTATTTTTTAAAAGATAAACTTCAAGAATTTTCCTTTTTTGAGGCCTGATAATGTAACATAATTAATTGAAAAGTACTTAAAAATGTTTTAAACCCCCGGTTTTAAGCTTTCCAAATTATAACGTTTTCAGTTGTTTATATAAAAACCATGATCATATAGTATTTGCATATCTACATAAAAAATTTTCTTTCTATTATTTATAAATGCTGTCATAAAGAGATTTCTAATAATAAACGTCAAAAGAACCAATCAGAAACAACCTTTCCCACATTATAAATTATATAAACTAAATTGCAGCACGCGCCGCTTTATTTTTCAGCCAATCAAAACGATTCATTCTCACGATTTTCTTAGATAAACACAAATTAATGGCTTCTAACAAAATATTTTTCCCACGGACAAAGACAATAGAAATTAAAGAGGAGCGCACGAGGAAGATTTAGTAATTCATGTTTTCGCAACTCACTTGTCAGTACAAGCAGAACACATCAGGTGCTATACGTGCAAATAAGTGAAAACTCCAATTTGAAGGGAATTTCTTCGAATAAATTTTAGGAATTTCGATAATTTTTATAATAAAAATGACTACAGATCGCGTTAATCGTCACCCATTGAAAGAGAAACGACGGGTAAGTTACTATGGTTACGCATATTGTTTTACGGACAAATTTCTACCGATTTCTAATTCTTCAAATTTCGAAAAATTCTTCTCTTTCTACCAATTTTTTATCGGTGTATTGGATAGCATGCTTTTTAAATACATAATCTTATTGCTTCGATATTATATGATGGTTTTTGAAGATTTTCTTTTCAATTTATTTCAGGCAAATAAACCGTTACTGGAAAGGAAACGGCGGGCTAGAATCAATGACAGTCTTTGCGACCTCAAGCATCTCGTTCTAACATCGCTAAATAAAGACGTAAGTTTATTAGTATTAATGATTGTTATTTTTATTTGTTAATATTAGTTCTTGTTGATTTATTTGGTTTCATTCTTTTGATTATTTAGGTTTCAAAATTCTCAAAAATGGAAAAAGTCGATATATTGGATATGACTGTTCAGTTTTTAAAAGGCCGCTGTCAAGGTAAGGATTTGATTTTGCAGATTTTGTAATTTTGATTATTTAAATAGGGTTTTGTAAATTTGATTATCTAAATTTTCTGAGGACCATGGGTATTTGCCGTGAACAACAAATTTCCTAAAATGTTTCTTCTAAAACTTTAATTCTAGTAGTAAAGTCATAATTAATTATATCTTTTCATTTCATTTAGAAAATTTGAATTTAATCTATGAAAGAGGATATAAAGAAGGTTCAAAAGATTTACTGTATAATATTTTATCCATGAATAACATCGGCGACGAAACGAAAATCAAAATCAATTCGCATTTACAGGAGCATACGCCACCGCCCAGTCCGATATCATACTATCAACCGCCACCACGCCCTTCAAGTTTACCCAAGTCTTATACACAGAAACCTAAATATATTCTGCCTCATCCAGTTAGTTTTCCAGCGCTGAATAAATCTGTCGATCAATCCACGATACAGCCGTCATATTATAAACTATCAAATCCGGATATCAAAACCGGAAAACCCGTTTGGCGTCCATGGTGACCGGGATTGCATATTTAGGTGTTAGGATATTTTACTCATGCCTTTTTGCAGCATGGCGTATTTTCTTTCTCTTTTTTCAATTATCAAAACAAATTTGCGTCATTTTTTTTTAAAAAAAGCTAGGAAATATAATTTTTTAAATTTGCTAGCCGCGTCATAAATTTCTTCACTTTCGCCATAAACCAGTGAGATTTTTTTTTCTCGTGAGAAACATTATTGTGCAGGACATTTTGTGAAACATGAAAATATTGGCGGCATGTTTTTAGGAGTATTGTTTACTATGTAAAATTTTCTCCAATATGTAAAATATGAAAGATTTGTAGATATGTAGTTAAGTATACTGTAATTACTAATTATCTTGAAAAGATCTTGAAATTTTTATCGAATTTATTTTTCTTTCCCTGCTGTGACTAGTCTACTAATTGTATTAATCGTTTGAAGATATTCCGACACAAATAAACGGGGATAAAGCGTTAATATACACCACGCGAGCCAGAGATTGGGCCACACTGGGACTACGGAAAAAGGCGTGTCCTTATATTCTTTAGAAAACAACTTGGATCAGCAGAACTAAATCAATATTTGACCTTGGAAAAATTGCACAAAGAGTTCGTTTTTTTGAGAAATATAGTCAAATTTGATTCTTTGAAGTACTGTATTTTATCAAAAATGGGACAAAATCTGAAAGTAATTTGAAGATCACAAAATGTGGCCCAATTAGACCAAGAAGAATAAGAATACGACTTTGACCTTAAACGAGAAGAGAGAAAAAGCTCTTTGATGTTCATACACGAATCATGCTTAAAACTAGTCGTTGAAATTTTTTTCAGAGATTTTTCCGGTCGAGAAATTATATCCAGCAGAACGATTTCCGCAGATTTATGACCTTGGGTCAGCGAATGTCATTTGGGGAAATCGCTGTTAAAAATTGGACTTTGCCTAGTCTAGACCCCAATGCACCCAAAAAAGAAAACAAACAAACAAAAAACAAATACTCGAAAATCTGGTTTATAAAAAATACTCGTTAAAAAGCGTCGTTCGTGTCGATTCAAAATTTAAAGATGAACATATACTCAGTTTTCAATGAGACGATTTATTTATTTATTTATTAATATGGTGGGCTTGTCATTCATATTGTAAAAGTTATTGGTTAACCATATCGAGGCTACACCTTCGATGAACTGTCAAACCAAAGCGAAAAGCAATGAAACTCGCTTCAATTAGGCACTACACGAAATTATAGATAGTGGGAAAATTCATATTCAAAGTCACGTGATCAGGTGGTAACGTGATCTAAGACGTCAAAATCAAGCGATTTTGAGTGTTTTGATGCTTTCACAAAAATTTTTTTTGTTTTACATTTAATTTGCTTTTGTTCTCAAAATACAATTTCAGAGATGTACCGTGATATATATTTACAAAATTAAAACATTCAACCGTAACGAAGGCGTAACCTAGACTAGATCTAGTCCTTTCTTGAAACTCTCTAGTGAGAAAATGCCGTACGGAGAAAAACCAAGACCGCGTATCAAAAATAATCGGATTTCCGAAACCGAGGAATCGGGCTAGATATCTAGTCTAGGCGTAACCAATTGTAATTGGCAGTTAACCTTGATCGTAACATGCATTAAATCGTAAGTCAAAATACAATATTTCATCCAATTTTGAGAGAGCTCAATAATTTGCTTTTGTTCCCAAAATATGTAGAATTTCTGATATGTACCGTGATAAGTAGGGAAATTTAGTCAATAAAAATGCGACGGTGATAAAATTATTGATTATAAAAGCAGAATTCTTACTGGAAATTCCTGTTTCGAGGATTTTCGACTAATCTCCCATGTTAAATTTCACAGCTGACGTCACACAATAAAATAGATACTAAATTGCATTGCTGGATCTATATACAAATAAATTTATCTGGTTCTTTAGATCGTCGTATAAAAGATTCTCCCTTTCGACCTCCATCAATGGATCTATGGATCAGCGGTTAGAAATGTGGTTCAGTTCTTAAATCTCAAGATCGATGGATCATTGGATCTTTGGATCAAAGATTAGGTCTCCAATATCCATTACACCAGGTTTATGACACCTGTCATGTTTTGTGATTAGAAGCAGTGTACTAATGAAATCGCGTGGCCCGTGAAGCCAATAATCTGGAAACGTGGCACCAAAATCATCAAAATGGCGGCACTTAGGAAAATTGTTTTTTGGTTTTTGATGTATTTATGTTGTTCTATTGACATGTAAAATTTCAACGAACGTTTGGTTTTCGAGAAAATGGGGTAGGGTAAATTTCCTTCCAGCCCCCTCCCATTGCCGAATGACTCACCTCCGCCACTCCGGACCCAGAGCTGAATAGGGTTTAAGAATCACCTTATCTTATGTCGAAGTAACCTATGAAAAACCGAATCTCTTTTGTTAATATTTCCCTGATGTATTAATAGCTCATTCCCGAACCAATACTAGGGACCTGGGTACAAGTATGCAACTGGACCTAACTAAATTTTTTAATCGCGAATTTTTGACACTGCAAACCATGTTGATATTTTCATTTCAAGACAAGAGTAAGTACTTATATAGTAACTTAGAACGGTAAATATATCTAGTTTCAACCACATGGATTTGGTCTCATTACTTTGCGGTAATAATAGCCGCATGACGTTTACATGCAAAATGATGATTATCTAGGCTGCTTTCCCACACATTAAAATTTCAGCTTTCTAATATAAAGTCATAAAAGTTCCTTTTGAATGAACTTTACCGAAAAGTTGAAAAAATTTAAAGCATTACTCGAGGCCTGAAAAATAAAAGGAGCTCAATATTAGGCTTGGCATGTAGACTCCTTGCGTTGGTTTACTTTCTCCGAGCGCTGGATGCAAGCAGGAAATGTCAGCAGGGAAGAAAATTAGAAGGAAGGCTCATTAACTTAGAAGGAAGAACCTTTTTTCACTGGCTGAATATTTTGCTGTTTTGGTGAAGATATGTCAAGATGGAAGTTCATGCGTGAGAATTCAGCCAAGCCGTCACTTAACTGGTTGTCACGTGATCGTGACGTAATATACGGAAAATGAAAACGAAGAAAAGGAGTCTATCGTGATCAATTTATATTTTCTTTCATTGAACAAAGCCTATAAGGAGTGAGAGGGAAGTTGCAAGGATAGAAGAGGCGACATTCGATTGTTTAAATTTTATTGATAAGTTATATGTACAAGCAATTTCTAATGTTTCTATGATCTTCTACGTCTCACGTTATACACAGTAAGTATGTGTGACTAACTAAGTTTGGTTGCGATGACTAACATAGCTTGACAACTACATCTTGAAAAAGGAAATAATAGTACGGCCAGTTGCTTTCACGAAGATATAGTGTACCAGGCCAACACCAGCACAAAGCTGTATTCCCAACAATGCGTTTAAGCTCATCTTGAATCCGGGCCATCTAAAATAAAGATAAAATCAATATAGCAGAATGAAAATATCAATAATCCATCCCTGCTTTACATATCCGGCGTGACCATGATGTAGAAACACTTTCGAACAGATACCGAATTGATGTTGCTCTCTTACTTGAATAAATTGCATATCGGATAGAGCACAACATTTTTCAAGAGTGTTTTTTTATTTAAATGTGTCATTCCAAAAGCTGAATGCCCAAAATATTCTGTTACGACATCAGAATTTCTCTCTGATACAGGCTGAGATGAACTGGGGATAGGACGATACTTCATTTTTGCTTTCTTGCAAGTTTCATAGTATTAAAACTCTAAAAACCATTAAATTTAGAGCCTCCTAAAAATCATTAGATTTTGACTTTCTTACAAATTTGATATTTATTAATATTGAGAAAGGACTGAGCAACTCATCAAAAATTAGAAACGAATTGATCATGGATGTTTTCAGTTAATTATTTTATTTACGCATTAATGCAGTTTTATAGCTTACTATACCATTTGCCTGGAATTTCTGTCAGATATGCTTAGTATTTTGCAATACAGGTGTATTGCTGTAGAGCAGTGGTTTGAAAGACTTGTTCAACTGTGATTTTCATGCTTCCATACAACAGCAACAGTCTGATAGTACTAAATATACAGACAATACTAATATTGACAGCTCACCTATTCTCTGCTTTTTCAGAATAGCCTCGAAAATATTTCGCACGCCCAATCATGTAAACCAATCCCAAAGCGCACGGCGGACCTAAGGAAGCACATATGTTTTTCAAAAAATCAAATCAGAAAAGGTAATGCGTGCACTGCAAAAATATATAAATTATATCTCATCTTTCAATTGTTAATTGATAATTAATAACAAAATGTCATATGTAGCATGCAGCGAAGGTAACTTTCTGTTATGTAATTTTAACTTTCATATTTTAACTGTTTCATGTTAACAGAGGGTAAACATATTGGTAAATTGTTAAATCCAATGTCGGACAATAATGCACTTAAAAACTCCATAGATTTTACACAATCAGCAAATAATGGAGCACTAATGATAGCAAAGAAGTACAAGTACAAAGTGATACCACGAATTCCTGCTTATTTATCAATTTTTACGACCACACTCTGTGACTTAGGAAAGTTTTGCTAAAAAATTTCGCCAAAAATATTGAGGCAACGTCGTCCAGAAGCCACCGCTCAGAACCACTCCCTCAATTTCTTAATCTAAATTAAACTAATCGAATAAACAACTGTGGTGTTATTTTGATACTGAATTCGGACAGTAGATAATGAATTCGGACACTGCATATGCTGTGTCTATGGTACCCAAACAACGATAATCATTTGACATCCCTCTTTTTCTGTCATAGTGACGTCATGAAGTCAAAATGAAGGTCATAACGATTTTGGTTTTTCCTAGACTAGTTCTAGTCGGTTTCTGCATAGACATACGAACTTACATGGACGTTCATCTACTATTGCGTTTCCATGGTAACTTTTATAAAATCATTAAAAGC
>JANSTP010232658.1:0-11326 GCA_025330745.1 Cladonema radiatum | reverse complement strand
ATAAGCAACTAGCCCTCGAGTTTTAAAAAAGTGTTCAAAAATAAGATAATAAGAATGAAATAAGGTCTGGACATCTCAACAAGAAGCAACTTTCAAAATTTTCTTTGAAGAAAATTTATATTTTTAAAAAGGCCGTTACTGTAGGACTGTGTTGAATTGGTATTCGTTACTACTCAGAAAACTCAGATTTACATTACAGACCACAGCAATTCGGAACTCAAACCCTTGAGGTTAGTTGCTTATAAAGTAAAATGGTCCCATATTCCCGTCAATCATATATAATGTCCGTAGCGAAAATGGGGAAAAAACATGAAAATTGAGATTGGAAGAACAATTCGAAATGTTATATAGTTCATACTGTCTATTGACTAAACCGAAGGTCTATTCTCATCACGCCATATAAAAGATTGCTTGTTAGCTATCAAATCTTGGCTTTGAAACTTTTTAAGAGCACCAAAACCTTTGAAGCGCAAACAAACTTTAACACTGCACTACAAACTAGTTAAGAGAAGCTAAAAATATACAAAAAGTTTTAACGCTTATAATACGGTTCAAGCTGTCGTATTATTTCTATCAGCTACGGATAAAATTACCATGAACATTGATCTCACACAGAATATTGAGTAAATATTATTTTTTGAAAAACCGTCCACCAATCTCAAGTTTACAAAAAACCACCAAAGTTGTTTACGAGAAAGTTGTATTTATAGAGAAAAGGACATGATAATGTTATGCAACGTCGATTCATTAAAATAATCAGACAGGCTTGACAAAAGAAACTGTTTGAAAGTAATTAAAATAGATTAAATTTTGTAACCGTTTTATAAGTTCATACTTGTATTTCGAAATGAATTAAGAATTCTCATATGTGTGGAGAATCAAATGTCACGAAAAAAGACGGTTTGGATAATTAAAGAGACATTCCCATCATTTTTGTTTTTCCTATCCGAAAATAATCAAGGTATCTGGAATGTTGCAGGGGCAGCTCGACAATTTTGAAACTGGGGTCCTACAGAAAATCTTTAAAATGGGCTATGAGAAGCTCAGAAAAATACAGTACTTTCCAGAAAATTTGGTGGAACCGAGCCTCATGGCTTGCCCTCAACTGAAAAGCGAATTTCAATTTTAAAATCTCAATACGTCATAAGCTGCTCCGATTTGCCCACTGGCCTAGGTGATTATAAAAAATGTCTATTAGCTACCTATTTACTGTTGATAAGCAAGGTAATAATAATCAAAATTACAGAATCTAGAACAAAATCCATGTTACTCATCCAGACAGACGATTACTAAGGAAATAAAACAGATAAAACTGATCAAAATTGTTTTCTCTGACACATAAACCATCTATGCATAAACGATTCAAGCTTTTTGCAAGCCTTTATAACTTCATTGAGGTTAAATCAAATCACTAAAACTATGTCCACTTAAGTCAATTTTATAAAACAGAAAAATCAGTAAATGAAAAAATTTAATTTATAAAAAATGGGGAAACTTATGACACACCTCCAACTCAACCGTAGGTTATTTTAAAGGTCGATAATTTTATAAAAATTATCATTTTCGAATGTTGCACGACTATATGGTTGGTTAGCTGTTACATAACGTATTATTCCTTAAGCCAATCAAATATCAAATGAACTAATTGCGGTGGGTTTCCTCAAAATGTGTCAATCATTTATTGTTTTATCAACAAATGAAAATCCTTGATTCTATTATTGTAATTTATAAACTGACGCCCCAAATGTTGTTAAAGAAAAGTTCCCAGCAGATTAGTAGAGATTTTTTAAAAAAGTGTTATTTTTTTCCAGTAAATGTGCTCCTGTTATCAAAAAGGTTAGAATTAGAATAGAATAGGGTTAAAACAAACAAGAATTCGGGCAGTACCTGCCTTAATGACCATGCTGTTTGTAATTGACTACGAAACCGCAACAAAGTGTAAAAAAAATCCCTTGATTTTATTGTAAGAGACTAAATTATCTCGGAATTCTTTCATTAAAAGAATAAAACTCAACCAACTGTTATCATATTACGAAGCATAATCCGAAGAATTATGAAACATGACTAAATTTTTCATTTATGGGTGGTAGTTTGCCTGTTCTGACTGCGCCGACAATGTAAAGCTAGTATTTGGGAATTAAGCCATTAGTTTTTATTGAAAAATCAAGGCCGTGCTTATCGTGCTTTAAAAATACCTCCAATTATAGAATAACTACTGCAAAGGCAATAAACAATCCATAAGCGTGAATACCACAAAATACTTTTTTTTAAATATCCCAGCAGTTTCAAGTGGAAAAAGGCGTTTTTGGGACTAGAAATAACACAGCTATTTTTTAACACAAGTTTTTCATTGTTTATCTTTTTCAAATTTTTATCCTCGTCTCGCTGGTGTGACGTTTGCTCGGTATTGTGACGAGGATCCAGAGTTACCAGCGGGAGTGTATTGAGCTACAACGTAAACTCGGTAACCCTTTTGTCGAATGCCGATACCTAGTTTTTTCGAGTTCTTCCATACGACTTGAGTGAAATGGCCTGTTTTCATTGAAAAACCAGGTCTGTTGAAATTGTAGTGTCTTACTTCGTTGTACCTAAACAATGACACATAGAATTTCATGATAGTAAACCAAAATTAATCTAATAACGTAATCAAAATCTTAAAAAGTGTTATCTAACACTACCGTGACTTTCAAATTTGTAATCACTTGCACATAAAATTAGCCAATTTTTCCCGTCTAAATTTTGGGTCTTAGGTAAAGATAAAACCTATTGCATCATCCTCATTGTAGAATCTTTTTATACTAGACACCGGATATGCCGAGGATTTTAACAGATAAAAGAGATCGAATATATTGACTCAAGAAAGGAACGGCAACTTTGAAGTATATTATTATTGGCTTTAATCTTTGAAAAACTAACGAATCAAATGCGACAAATCAAATTTTTTATACCATCGCAATACCGGGCATACCGCATACCGGGCTTTTTTGGCCTTAAAATATCTGGGAGATCAAATTGATCCCCTTTAAATTTCAAGGCTCCAAGGTAGACATGACCATAAAACTTACCCCAATTTCTGAAACAACTCATTAAAGTTATTCAAAAAAGATTTGTATCAAAACTTGAGGGGGTGGGTTCTAGTAATGACCTCTGGACAGGATGCTCAACCCCGCCCCCAAGTATGTGGATGCGGTTAAGAAACAAAGCCTTGGAATGTTTATGCTACTTCTTTACATTTCCCTCATATTATCAAGCCTGCAAACTTACCCCCGTTAAGGTTATCACGACGAGTGATACTTGCCAAAAATTTGTTGAATTTGCATTCACATTTCAGAAGTGCTTTTTCCAGTTTATTCTAAGAACAACTCTTTCTTTTTTGTGAAATGAAAAATGGTGAGAAAATAATGCTCTTACCAAGAATCGACCGCTTTTGCACAAATGTCTCCGAAACCTCCACTGCCACCCATCATATAGAGATTTTCTCCCACACCTCTTGTTCTGCTGTGTTCGAATCTTCCCGAGTTTGCAAGCCGATTAGCCCAGTTCTCCGCAGCTCTGTTAAGACCTTGATCCATCGTTAGTGGTGGAGCACCGTGCATAGCTCTGTAATAATTGTGTTTTGTCAAACACGAACCTAAAAGTAATTTTTTTTGATCTTTTAATAACCAAAAAGGGATGATTCTAGTAATTATATTCAAAGGCTTATAAACGGTCATAAAAATTTCAATGAACCTCCCCAGTAACACGAATGCTTATTTTTTCGGTTTTAATTACTTTTCTTTAGCTTTCTTTGTATGAAAATAATATGTTCAGATAATGAGGCAGTGATAAAAACCATTCAAATTATTAAGGTGACGTCATCGCAAGAAAAGGTAATTACTGGATGGTTACAGACATTGCTACATTAATCCTGGTATCATTCGCAGTAATTTTACGGACGGCTCACAAAGGCCGATATAAAAAACAATGGAAACTGGTTCTGGACAACAAGAGAAAATTTAAGCCAATGTACTGGAGATCAGAACTCAATCAGTGTTTCAAAAGGTCTCAACTGATCTTCCTTCTAAACCAACCATTTTGTACAAACCCCTCTCACATCATTAGCTGTTTATAAACCATTGTACTGTATATGAACTGATATAAACTGTAATTAAATAAACGTATATAAATATTTATAATATTGGAATTTAAACAAAGAATACTTTATCATTTTAAAAATTAAGCAGTTAAAACTTGAGCTGTTAGTTTCAAATGAAAATCTAAATGAAAATTTATTAAGAAACTTACGTGTATCGAACGATGATGCTGGTCTTACACCCCAGCCGCCTAAAAAACAATAAGAACACGCATTCAATACTAAAATTTTCCAAATTCATTGATTATTTGGGTAAAATGAAATTGAATGCAGCAGAAGCAAGACTGCATATTCGGCTAAACTTTAAGTTCAGCCATAGGAGTTGCCTATATTTTCACGTGGCCCCCTAGTGGCGCCGCTCCTGAGAACATATAGTTACATATAGATTTTTTATGTACAAGTGGTTTGTACACGTTTTTTTTTTAAGCAACCGGTTTATGAGCTACTACTACTGACCCAAAATTTTTCGAAGCAACTTTCAGCACTGATACTGAAAGCAAACCTTTTCATTAAGCAACTGATACTTTCTTTTTGTAAAAAAATTTATAAAAAAACACTAATTACTCAGACTTCCGGTACATTATTCCTCAAGAAAGAGGTATTATTAGGTCAAGTAATGACTATAAAGTTGAAAGTTGCTCTTTTTGGGCATTGAACGTGATTTTAGATGATTTAAAATATTGCTGTTAATTTTATGCAAGCAACTGCTAAGCAATTTTGAGTACTGAAATTACAAGTTTTCAGAAGCAACTTTGAGTACTCACCCCTGGCCTTAGTTGCTTATAAAAATGTGTAAGTTATTACAGATGTTCTAATTCGAAAAGAAAAAGCAATCTATTTGTTCCATAAACTCTTGGAATTCTTGATTAGAGTGAGTTTTTGAGTTTTGCTTTAAGCTTTAACAAAACTCCAGTTACCAATATTCGAGACACTTTCTCATCTGGTTCGAAAATGCAAGGTAAAGTAGTATTTTTATGAGTTATTTTATTAGAAGATTCTGTAAATAAGTTAAAGGCAAATCTACCAAAAATATAAGATGATCTTACCATAAACGGTGGAAATCATGAGAACCGAACACAGAATTGCTAACTTCATCATCTTGATATGCAGTCTTCTTCAAACTCACCAAGAATGCATGATTTACTGAGGATACCATCTTTAAATATGTTTTTTTGTTTACCACTGTTCAAATAATTAGCTTGATTTTTGTTGCAAATTAACTTTTTTTAGGCTAACATTTGCACAAGTGTTTTTTAAACATTAAAGATGTTGTGTAATTTTTATGAATTTTGTTTAAAATCAAAAACAAGACTTTCTTAATAATTTCTGTTTGTACAGACATTTTTCATGAAAATGTTACTTTAAATTGGTAAAACTAAACCTTTACTTTACGTAAAGAAACCACCAGCCAATCGCAAGCCAGTTTTTGAGTCACTCTGCCTCATGATTGTTTAGTTTCAAAAGTTTTTCATACGTACGAAACTTCTTACACTCTTTGAGAATGTCTTGAACATGAAGGTACCATTCTCGAACACTTAACTTTGCTTCTGAGAGAAAACTAAATTTCGAAATTCCTCTGGAAACTCTAAAAAAAGTTTGTTGTCTGTTTGTTGTTAAAGCAGTTTCTATTCAAAGATTAACCCTGTCTCAATGCCCCAGTGAAATCCTACCCGGTGAGTTTTTCTGGTCTCCCGGTGACCCTTTTATTTAACCTGGTGAAAAACACTTTCAATGGAGTTTCCCGTTGAGTTTAAAATTTTTTTGATTAACCAGTGAGTTTTGAAATCTTTAAAAATATTTTTATAAGTAAGTTGCAAATAAATTTCATGCTTTTGATAAAATATTCATAAACACAAATGAATTTATTGTTAATTTAATTATATGAAAGGAAGTGCCGAATGAAGAAACAACTGTCTATTCAAAATATTAATCTTGAAAAAAAAAAAAAAACATTTCAGAAGAAAAAGTGGTCCAAAATGTAATGTAAATCTGCGCTTTTTGAGTAAAAATAAACACCAATTCATAAAAAATAAACACTTTTTAGTATGAGGTCCAGCCCTGGAGTTGATTATTTTCGAACCCTTTTTCATACCTTGTGGCCTAGTTGCTTATAAACCGGTTGCTTGTAAGAAAAAAAAGTGTATATGTGTTTGAAGAGTTACTGCAGCATGAAAATAGCAGGGTCCACGCTACCGGGGGGAAGCCAAGGGGGCCATGTCCTCCCCACTCTTTTTCTATGAAAAAGTTTTTTTTATCATTGGAAACTACAAGTTTCTTTTATAAGCAACTAAAGTCAGGGGTCAGCACTCAAAGTTGTTTCTGAAAACTTGCAATAGATCTTTCCCGCAATGGTGTGATTTCAAACATTTTCGCATAAATTTATTCTCCACCTCGATCTAGTGTTATTTAATGAATGCATTGTATTTTATTGGTTGAAAATGCAATGTAAAGACTTCAAAACAAGACGGAGAATAAATTTATGCAAAAACGTTTGAAATCACACCATTGCGGGAAAGGTCTATTTCACTACTGAAAATTGCTTAGCAGTTGCTTGCATCATTGTCCGTATATACTACGTCCGTATATAGTCCGTATATACCGTATAGTCCGTATGTAGTATATACGGACTATGCTTGCATGAAATTAGCCACAACTTTTTAGATCATCAAAAATCATGTTCAGTGCTCAAAAAAAGTAAATCTTAACTTTAATGTCAATACTTGCACTTAATAATACCTCTTTCTTAAGGAATAATGTGTCAGAGACCTAAGTATTAAGTGTTTTTTATAAATTTTTATATGAAAAGAAATTATCAGTTGCTTAATGAAAAGGTTTGCTTTCAGTATCAGTGCTGAAAGTTGCTTCGAAAAATTCGAGGTCAGTATTGGTTGCTTATAAACCGGTTGCTTATAAAAAAAACGTGTATCGTGATAATAAATACAAAAGGAGCGTGGTCACGTGCGTGTGAGTACATAAAACCATAATAATCTCCTTCAACAAAGTTAATAGTCAATACATTCTAGCCAATCTAAAGCTGTCAAAATCTCAAAGATTTTGGCTAAACAAGTTTATAGTTTGACCCCACGCTTCTACCAAGAAATCAACCAGATACATAGTCTTTACTGAACTTTTGGGGTGAGATTACGCAAAAATGAATGCGTCTGCATTATACAGGACTAAAAACAGAGTTAACTTTAAGCTTAACCAGGACTATTTAAACAGTAAAATGCTGAAGCTCTCCGGGGGCTTCGCTCCCAGGCCTCCCACCAGTCCTCTGCTCTTAACCCTTTGGGGGCCTTACAGCGCACCGAAAACTCCTGCTGCATTTTTCAAGCCACCGGCGTAAGGAAAGACCTACGGCCTTTATTTGGCCCCTCAACGTTTAATTTTGTTCCTTTTGCCCTGAATAGAGAACTATAACTTGATTAATTTCCCCCTTTCTCTTTCTTGCATGAATCAGAAAATGTGCTGAATATCAGAATGCAGTAAACAGCCTGCTTATAAGCAAACAGTACTGATTTCGAAAGATTTGAAGCAACTTTTATTTCTAACACTGATAGCAACCTTTCTACACTAAGGAATTAATATGATTTCATTTTATAGGAACAATAAAAAAGCACTTATTCACCCAGAGGCATTAGTCACCCAAAAAAGGCGTCATTAAGTCAAATTTTCGCAATGATGTTTATATTCTCCGTACTAGATTAATGACTTCCATAAATAATTGCCATTAAAGAGTGAGTCAAAATCGTAGTTTCTTTAAAGTACTCTATAGTGGAAACGGAGTGAGATTTTCAACAACTAACTCAACGATTTGATTAAATCTACTATCTAAACTTTGATAGAATCTGAACTTTATGATTTTGAAAGTATATACATGAACTTGCAAAGTGAAATTGATGGTATGATATGATTTAGTCTTGGATGGATTGACTGATAAGAAAGTTTTTGTTGGCATATACCGCAGACGAGTTCCTACTGAGGATTACGCTGCTCGTGTTGTGCTACTACAGTTAGTCTAGGAATAAGGGTCGAAACTACTGTAGTATATTGTGCTAGCCTTGTACGTTTATTTGGAATAGTGGCTTTGATGTACCAAGATGGCAATTGGTACGGTCTTTTGGAAACAGTGAGAGAGTTTCTAATTTTCATGTTTATCTTAAGGTGTTTGAGATGTTTTCGATTTTGGATTGGCTTAGTACGTTCTGTTTGTTGTTTTATTGACTGGTTGTCATTAGGTTTTAATATACAAAGGTTTTCTAAATTTATGGCAAGGGGAACAAGATAAAAAGAGATTTTTCAAAAGTAACTTTTTGCCTCATTCCGTGTATAAAAATCATTGAGTGTTTGTAAGACACTCACGATTCAGCTCTTGTGTCCACTCAGTACTCCGCAAATTACAACCATGGTACAACTTTTATGATTTATAACTTGGCTAAATATTGTGCTCAAACAACTGAAAAATAAATTTAAAATCAAATGGCTTTTTAGACTAGCTTTAGTCGATTCTTGTACAAATCGGGAATTAGGAAACCGCTGACCGAAAGCATGGCCTATTTTCCGTGCCGAAATAAATCAGGAGTTGAAAAACGACTTGAGGCAATTCTAAAGAGTTTTGAGCCCTGACCTAGCTGCTTATAAAAAAAGTCTGCTAGCCTTGCTGTTTACAGTTAAAGAATTTAAAGGATTAAATAATCTAACCAAAATTAAAGAATCGAGAACAAAATTTAAGCTACTCAGCCAAACTAATTACTACTGTGGAAATCAATGAAACCGACCAGAAGTAACTGTTCCTTCTTATACAAACGATTTAAAAGTTTTATAAGCTTTTATAACTTAACCTGCGGTAAATCAAATCACTAAAATTATATCCACCTAATTCTATTTCATAAAGCTGAGAAATCAATAACTAAAAAATTGAATTTTATAAAAAAGGGAAAAGCTATGGCCCGCCCCCACCCCAAACTTAGGTTATAAAGGTCAATAATTTTTTAACAATTATGATTTTCAAACGTCGCGTAACCTAAACAATTCTCTAAGCCAATCAAATGAAACAATTTCGAAAAGATACCAATGAAAAGATTTAAGCCACAAATCTAATAGACCTTTCTCACAATGACATGCTAAAATGCAATAAAATACAATGTTTTCACATTCAGAATTGATGGTTAAAGGTGCATTCCCGCCGAAAATTTTACCACATAATTCGATAGAATTCAATATTTTGAGCAATCCCTGAAAATTTTGCATCAAAACTCAATTTGGTTGTTGAGTTATGGACGCTCAAAGTTGTCAAAAAAGGGCCTTTTTGTTTGTTTATATTTGTGAATGAATGAACTTTCTGTGTTTTTTCTTATTTTTTGAAAACATCAATTGCTTATATCTCGATACACAATGCGCATTTTTGAATGAAATTTTCAGAATAAGCATAAAATCCAATTTTCTATTGAATAAGCAAAAAAACTTTTTGGCGGGAATGTACCTTTAAAACAAGCAAGAATTTGCACGTGTACTTTTAAAAGAGCAATTCCTATCGTTTAGCAATTGGTTTAAGCCATTGATTATTGGGTGGTACCTACTTGTAATTGATTAAAAAACCGCAATAAAGTTTAAAAAACCCCTTGATTTGATTGTAAGAAAATAAATTATCTCACAACTCTTTGATTAAATCAAGGAAATAATAAAACTCAAGTGCTATCTTACCAGACATAATCCGAAAGATATGGAACATAACCAAACTTTTCAGTTAGAAAGAAGTAGATTGAAAAAGTCTGAATTTAAAGAGGATTACAGGTGATAGTTGGCCTGTGTTGACCGTGCACATAATATAAAGCTCTGTGCCAATAGGTAGTTATTCGAGAATCAACAAATTAGTCGTTATTGACACCCCTGACTCAGTGGCCAGGTGAGGCCGTGGACGGTGTGAGCCGGTGTATATTTGGGCCCAATTTTGGCAGCCTGGTAATTTTTTTTTGAAAAAAAATGCCCGGCCCGGTCAAAAACTGGAAATTTCAGGTAGCCCGGCCGAAATGACCCTAAAAATTACCTTGGCACAGGAGTGTTTATTGAGAAATAAGCGCAACTGCCTCAAAATAAGTTTTGAAAAATATATCTCAGTATATGCAGAGAACAGGCGTTGAAAGTGAAAAACGGGTTTTGCTTTTAGGACTAGAAATGACAGATGAAAAAGCTATTTATTAACACATGTTTATCAATTTTTTTTCAAATTTTTATCCTCTTTTTCGTAAGACGTTTTCTCTGAATTGTCCTTTGTAGTTACCAGCGGGAGAGTATCGAGCTACAACGTAAACTTTGCTACCGAATTGGCCAATACCGATACCGAGATTTTTCGAGTTCTTCCATACGACTTGAGTGAAATGACCTGTTCTTGGTGAATACACGGGCCTGTTGTAATTGTAGTCTCGTACTTCGTTGTACCTACATGATGACAGATAACAAAACAAGTGATTACATCATTGACGTTCATTACATCATAAGAACATCAGTACAACCTAATTAACGCATCAGCGGACTAAAATGAAGTATTTTGATAAAAAAGTTGCCAAAGCTGTGAAAATAAATCAAAAAGTTGGCCAATCTCCGTATTTTTTCCATTCAGATTTACCCAGTCGGGGTAGTTAATAATACAGGTCCAGTGAATAATATATATCTCAGCCAGTAGGTACCATCACTAGGTGACCGAGGCAGGGGAGTAACGAAAGAATAGTACTTAATTATAACAATGATTTTAACATACTTATTTATACAATACAATAATTATAACATACCTTCATCCCTGAAAATTTCATAGCATTTGGGCATGTAGTTCCTGAGTTCTTAGAGATGGGGTAAAAATGCCACCCCCGGCTTTGTAGAGCCCCTCAAAAGCTCAGCCTGAATAGGGTTAATACCGTTTTGGCACCCTTTTTCAATGTCCCAGTGAGATCCCCCCCTCTGTAAATCGAAAACTGCTATAGCTACGGCGATAAAACTTCTCACACTAATACTTCAAAAAAATTGGCAAAATTTGTGCTATCAAGGCCACAAGACCTGGTTGCTATGGCAGCAATGAGCTCATATTGGGCATGGTTTTACTATGTCAGTTCTGGTCCTCATTGTACGCATAATTTCAAAAGATTACTATGGTGACTTTTTAAAATTTCAGAAGCAGATAAAAATATGAAGAAAAATGTT
>JANSTP010232547.1:0-11326 GCA_025330745.1 Cladonema radiatum | reverse complement strand
TCAGATTTTTAAATAAGGCTTTTTTTAACGGGATCGGCGCGTTTTTGTAAAGTGATTGCTAAAAAAATAAGCTTTTTTTCCGTAGTGATCTTTGTTAAGCTATATCTCTGGAAGAAAAACTTAAAAAAGAATTTTGAGGCAAAATTTTTCTCCTAATACATCATACTGCTTGGTGGTAGAAGAATTATCTCAATTAGAAGAATAATTTCCTTGAAACTGGGAGTTTCCCAACTTATGCAAATATTATAAAATCGTCTATTCTTCATTATGAACAAAAGGTTCGTTTTCAAACTTACGCTGATAATATACACCTAAAAATGATCTTCCTAATGTTTCAAATGTGAAATTGTATATCTGCTTAGTTAATTCACTAGAGCTATTTTAAAAATTCATTCTTCTAGACCTTGGAGTATCCTTAACAGCGTCGCGAAGCGTTTTAAAGCTGTTTTACTGCTTTTAAACAGGCTTCACAAATGTTAGAAGCTGTTTAAACAGCTTTACACTGTCTCTGACAATGTTTAAAGGCTTTAGAATACGTCTAAACCAGCTAAAAACACGTTTAACTCCGTTTTATTGAATTTAAAAGCGTGTCAAAGCGTTTTAAAGCTGTTTTACTGCTTTTAAACAGGCTTCACATATGTTAGAAGCTGTTTAAACAGCTTTACAATGTCTCTAACAATGTTAAAAAGCTTTAGAATACGTCTAAACCATCTAAAAACGCGTTCAAATTCGTTTTATTGAGTTTAACAGCGTCGGGAATCGTTCTAAAGCTGTTTTACTGATTTTAAACTGGCTTTACATATGTTAGAAGCTGTTTAAACAGTACAACACTGTCTCTAGCAATGTTTGGAGACTTTAGAATACGTCTAAACCAGCTAAACACACGTTTAATGCCGTTTTAATCAGTTTAACAGCGTCGCAAAGCGTTTTAAAGCTGTTTTACTGCTTTTAAACTGGCTTCACAAATGTTAGCAACTGTTTAAACAGCTTTACACTGTCTCTGACAATGTTTAAAGTCTTTAGAATACGTCTAAACCAGCTAAAAACACGTTTAAATCCGTTTTATTGAATTTAAAAGCGTTGCAAAGCGCTTTTTAAGCAAAGTGCTTTAAAGCTGCTTTACTGCTTTTAAATTGGCTTCTCTTATGTTAGAAGCTGATTAAACAGCTTTACACTGTCTCTAACAATGTTAATAGTCTATAGAATACGTCTAAACGTGCTAAAAACACAGTTAAAGCCGTTTTATTGAGTTTAGCAACGTCGCTAAGCGTTTTAAAGCTGTTTTACTGCTTTTAAAATGGCTTCTCTTATGTTTAAAGATTTTTAAACAGTTTTACACGGTCTCTAACAATGTTTAAAGGCTTTAGAATACGTCTGAACCTGCTATAAACACGTTTAAAGCCGCTTTGTTTTGTTTTTAACAGCGCCGCGGAGCGATTTAAACCTGTTTTACTACTTTTAAACCCGCTTCACATATGTTAGAAGCTGTTTAAACAGTTTTACACGGTCTCTAACAATGTTTAAAGCCTTTAGAATACGTGTAAACCTGCTAAAAACACGTTGAAAGCTGTTTTGTTGAGTTTAACAGAGTAGCGAAGCTTTTTAAAGCTGTTTTACAGATTTTAAACTGGCTACACATATGTTACAGGCTTGTTAACCATCTTTACAATGTCTCTAACATTGTTAAAAGGCTTTAGTATAAGTCTAAATGTGCTAAAAACAAGTTTAAAGCCGTTTTGTTGAGGTTAACAGCGTCGCCAAGCGCTTTAAAGCTGCTTTACTGCTTTTAAACTGGCATCACAGATGCTAGACGCTGTTTTACCATCTTTTCAATGTCTCTAACAATGTTAAAAAGCTTTAGAATACGTCTAATCCAGCTAAAAACACGTTTAATGCCGTTTTAATCAGTTTAACAGCGTCGCGAAGCGTTTAATGGCTTTTACTGCTTTTAAACTGGCTTCCCAAATGTTAGAAGTTGTTTAAATAGATTTTTACTGTCTCTGACAACGTTTAAAGGCTTTAGAATACGTCTAAACCAGCTAAAAACACGTTTAACTCCGTTTTATTGAATTGAAAAGCGTTTCAAAGCGTTTCACATATGTTATAAGCTGCTTAAACAGTTTTACACAGTCTCTAACAATATTTAGAAGCTTTAGAATACGCTTAAACCTGCTAAAAGCACGTTTTTGGCGGGTTATTGAGTTTAACAGCGTCGCGAAGCGTTTTAAAGCTGTTTAACTACTTTTAAACTGGCTTCACATATGTTAGAAGCTGTTTAAACAGTTTTACACGGTCTATAACAATGTTTAAAGGCTTTAGAATACATTTAAACCTGCTAAAACACGTTTAAAGCCGTTTTATTAAGTTTAACAGTGTTGCAAAGCGCTTTAAAGCTGTTTTACTGCTCTTAAACGGGCTAAACATGTGTTAGTAGCTGTTTAACAATCTTTACAATGTCTCTAACAATGTTTAAAGGCTTTAGAATACTTTTAAACCAGCTAAAAACGCGTTTATAGGCGTTTTATTGAGTTTAACAGCGTCGCTAAGCGACTTAAAGCTGCTTTACTGCTTTTAAACTGGAATCACATATGTTAGAAGCTGTTTTACCATCTTTACAATGTCTCTAACAATGTTAAAAAGCTTTTGAATACGTCTAAACCTGCTAAAAAGACGTTTAAAGCCGTTTTATTCAGTTTAACAGCGTCGCGAAGCGTTTTAAAGCTGTTTTACTGATTTTAAACTGGCTTCACATATGTTACCAGCCGTTTAACCATCTTTAAAATGTCTCTAACAATGTTTAAAGGCTTTAGAATACGTTTAAACCTGCTAAAAACACGTTTATAGCCGTTTTATTGAGTTTAACAGCGTCGAAAAGCGATTTAAAACTGCTTTACTGCTTTTAAACTGGCATCACATATGTTAGAAGCTGTTTTACCATCTTTACAATGTCTCTAACAATGTTAAAAAAGCTTTTGAATACACCTAAACCAGCTAAAAACACGTTCAACTCTCTTTTGTGGAGTTTAAAAGCGTTGCAAAGCGTCTTAAAGCTCTTTTACTGCTTGTCAACTGGCTTCACATACACTAGCAGCTTATTAAACAGTTCTAAACTCTCTCTATTAATGTTTAAAGGCTGTAAAATATGTTTAAACCTGCTAAAAACACGTTTATAGCCGTTTTATAGAGGTTAACAGCGTCGTGTAGCGTTTTAATGCTGATTTACTGATTTTAAACTGGCTTCACACATGTTAAAAGCCATTTAGACAGCTTTACACTGTCTCTGACAATGTTTAAAGGCTTTAGAATACGTCTAAACCAGCTAAAAATACGTTTAAATCCGTTTTATCGAATTTAAAAGCGTTGCAAAGCGCCTTTTAAGCTGTTTTACTGCTTTTCCTCTGGCTTCATAAATGTTATAAGCTGTTTAAACAGTTTTACAAGGTCTATAACAATGTTTAAAGGCATTAGAATACGTCTAAACCTGCCAAAAACACTTTTAAAGCCGTCTTATTGAGTTTAACAACGTCGCGAAGGGTTTCAAATCCGTTTGACCGCTTTTAAACTAGCTTCACATATGTTAGAAGCGGTTTCAACAGCTTTACACCGTCTCTAACAATGTTTAAAGGCTCTACAATTCGTTTAAAAAGGGTAAAAACACGTTTAAAGCCGCTTTATTGACTTTAAGAGCGTCGCGAAGCGTTTTAAAGCTGTTTTACTACTTTTAAAGTGGCTTCAGATATGTTAGAAGCTGTTTAAACAGTTTTACACTGTCTCTAACAATGTTAAAAGCTTTTAGAATCCGTTCAAACCTGCTAAAAGCACGTTTATAGCCGTTTTATTGAGTTTAACATAGTCGCCAAGCGTTTTAATGCTGTTTTATTGCTCTTAAACTGGCGTCACATATGTTTGAAGCAGTTTAACCATCTTTACAATGTCTTTAACAATGTTAAAAGGACTTAGAATACGTTTAAACCTGCTAAAAACACGTTTAAAGCCGTTTTATTGAGTTCAACAGCGTCACAAAGCGCTTTAAAGCTCTTTTACTGCTTTGAAACTGGCTTCACATATGCTAGAAGCTCTTTAAACCATTTTACACTGTCTCTAACAATGTTTGTAGGCTTCAGAATACGTCTAAACCTGCTAAAAACACGTTTACAGCCGCTTTATTGAACTTAAGAGCGACGCGAAGCGTTTTAAAGCTATTTTACCGCTTTTAAGCTGGCTTCGCATATGTTAGAAGCTGTTTAAACAGCTTTACACTGTCTCTAACAATGTTTAAAAGTTTTAGAATCCGTTTAAACCTGCTAAAACACGTTTAAAGCCGTTTTATTTAGGTCAACAGCGTGGCCAAGCGTTTTAAAGCTGTTTTACTGACTTTAAACTGGCTACACATATGTTACAAGTTTATGTTACGTCGCAAAGCGCTTTAAAGATGTTTTACTGCTTTTCATCTGGCTTCATCTATATTAGAAGCTGTTTAAATAGTTTTACACGGTCTCTAACATATGTTACCAGCCGTTTAACCATCTTTAAAATGTCTCTAACAATGTTTAAAGGCTTTAGAATACGTTTAAACCTGCTAAAAACACGTTTATAGCCGTTTTATTGAGTTTAACAGCGTCGAAAAGCGATTTAAAACTGCTTTACTGCTTTTAAACTGGCATCACATATGTTAGAAGCTGTTTTACCATCTTTACAATGTCTCTAACAATGTTAAAAAAGCTTTTGAATACACCTAAACCAGCTAAAAACACGTTCAACTCTCTTTTGTGGAGTTTAAAAGCGTTGCAAAGCGTCTTAAAGCTCTTTTACTGCTTGTCAACTGGCTTCACATACACTAGCAGCTTATTAAACAGTTCTAAACTCTCTCTATTAATGTTTAAAGGCTGTAAAATATGTTTAAACCTGCTAAAAACACGTTTATAGCCGTTTTATAGAGGTTAACAGCGTCGTGTAGCGTTTTAATGCTGATTTACTGATTTTAAACTGGCTTCACACATGTTAAAAGCCATTTAGACAGCTTTACACTGTCTCTGACAATGTTTAAAGGCTTTAGAATACGTCTAAACCAGCTAAAAATACGTTTAAATCCGTTTTATCGAATTTAAAAGCGTTGCAAAGCGCCTTTTAAGCTGTTTTACTGCTTTTCCTCTGGCTTCATAAATGTTATAAGCTGTTTAAACAGTTTTACAAGGTCTATAACAATGTTTAAAGGCATTAGAATACGTCTAAACCTGCCAAAAACACTTTTAAAGCCGTCTTATTGAGTTTAACAACGTCGCGAAGGGTTTCAAATCCGTTTGACCGCTTTTAAACTAGCTTCACATATGTTAGAAGCGGTTTCAACAGCTTTACACCGTCTCTAACAATGTTTAAAGGCTCTACAATTCGTTTAAAAAGGGTAAAAACACGTTTAAAGCCGCTTTATTGACTTTAAGAGCGTCGCGAAGCGTTTTAAAGCTGTTTTACTACTTTTAAAGTGGCTTCAGATATGTTAGAAGCTGTTTAAACAGTTTTACACTGTCTCTAACAATGTTAAAAGCTTTTAGAATCCGTTCAAACCTGCTAAAAGCACGTTTATAGCCGTTTTATTGAGTTTAACATAGTCGCCAAGCGTTTTAATGCTGTTTTATTGCTCTTAAACTGGCGTCACATATGTTTGAAGCAGTTTAACCATCTTTACAATGTCTTTAACAATGTTAAAAGGACTTAGAATACGTTTAAACCTGCTAAAAACACGTTTAAAGCCGTTTTATTGAGTTCAACAGCGTCACAAAGCGCTTTAAAGCTCTTTTACTGCTTTGAAACTGGCTTCACATATGCTAGAAGCTCTTTAAACCATTTTACACTGTCTCTAACAATGTTTGTAGGCTTCAGAATACGTCTAAACCTGCTAAAAACACGTTTACAGCCGCTTTATTGAACTTAAGAGCGACGCGAAGCGTTTTAAAGCTATTTTACCGCTTTTAAGCTGGCTTCGCATATGTTAGAAGCTGTTTAAACAGCTTTACACTGTCTCTAACAATGTTTAAAAGTTTTAGAATCCGTTTAAACCTGCTAAAACACGTTTAAAGCCGTTTTATTTAGGTCAACAGCGTGGCCAAGCGTTTTAAAGCTGTTTTACTGACTTTAAACTGGCTACACATATGTTACAAGTTTATGTTACGTCGCAAAGCGCTTTAAAGATGTTTTACTGCTTTTCATCTGGCTTCATCTATATTAGAAGCTGTTTAAATAGTTTTACACGGTCTCTAACATTGTTTAAAGGCTTTAAATTACTTCTAAACCAGCTAAAAACACGTTTAAAGCCGTTTTATTTAGTTTAACAGCGTCGAGAAGAGTTTTAAAGCTGCTTTACTGATTTTAAACTAGCTACACATATGTTACAAGATGTTTAAGCAGTTTTACACTGTCTCTAACAATGTTTAAAGGCTTTAGAATACTTCTAAACCAGCTAATAACACGTTTAAAGCTTTTTATTTAGTTTAACAGAGTCGAGAAGCATGTTAAAGCTGTTTTACTGCTTTTAAACTGTCTTCACATATGTTAGACGCTGTTTAAACAGTTTTACAGGGCCTCCAACAATGTTTAAAGGCTTTGGAATACGTCTAAACCTGCTAAAAACACGTTTAAAGCCGTTTTTTTAAGTTTAACAGCATCACGAAGCGTTTTAAAGCTGTTTTACTGCTTTTAAACTTGCTTCACATATGTTAGAAGCGGTTTAAACGGATTTACACGGTCTCTAACAATGCTTAAAGGCTTTAGAATACGTCTAAACCTGCTAATAACACGTTTATAGCCGTTTTATTGAAGTTAACAGCGTCGCCAAGCGATTTAAATCTGCTTTACTGCTTTTAAACTGGCATCACTTATATTAGAAGCTGTTTTACCATCTGTACAATGTCTCTAACAATGTTAAAAAGCTTTAGAATACGTTTAAACCAGCTAAAAACATGCTCGAATCCGTTTTATTGAGTTTAAAAGCGTTGCAAAGCGTTTTAAAGCTGTTTTACTGCTTTTCAACTGGCTTCACATATGTTAGAAGCTGTTTAAACAGTTCTACACTCTCTCTAACTTTGTTTAAAGGCTGTAGAATACGTTTAAACCCGCTAAAAACACGTTCAAGCCGTTTTATTGAGGTTAACACCGTCGTGAAGCGTTTTAATGCTGTTTTACTGCTTTTAAACTGGCTTCACATATGTTAGAAGCTGTTTAAACAGTTCTACACTGTCTTTAACAAAGTTTGAAGGCTTTAGAATACGTCTAAACCAGCTAAAAACACGTATAATGCCTCTTTAATGAGTTTAACAGCGTCGCGAAGCGTTTTAAAGCTGTTTTACTGCTTTTAAACTGGCTTTACATATGTAAGAAGCTGTTTAAGCAGCCTTAAGCTGTCTCTAACAATGTTTAAAGGCTTTATAATACGTCTAAACCCGCTAAAAAGACATTTAAAGCCGTTTTATTGCGTTTAACAGCGTCGCGAAGCGTTTTAAAGCTGTTTTACTGCTTTCAAACTGGCTTCAGATATGTTAGAAGCTGTCATAACAGCTTTAAAATGTCTGTAACAATGTTTAAAGGCTTTACAATGTGTCTAAACCACCTAAAACACCGTGAAAACCGTTTTATTGAGTTTAACAGCGTCGCGAAGCGTTTTAAAGCTGTTTTACAGCTTTTAATCTGGCTTCACATATGTTAGAAGCTGTTGAAACAATTTTACACGGTCTCTAACAATGTTTTAAAACTTTAGAATACGTCTAAACCTGCGAAAAACACGTTTAAAGCTGTTTTATTGCGTTTAACAGCGTCGCGAAGCGTTTTAAAGCTGTTTTACTGATTTTAAACTGGTTCACATATATTAGAAGCTGTTTAAACAGCTTTACACGGTGTCTAACAATGTTATAAGGCTTTAGAATACGTCTAAACCTGCTAAGAAAACGTTTAAAGCGGTTTTGTTTAGTTTAACAGCGTCGCAAAGCGAATTAAACCTAATTTGCAGCTTTTAAATTGGCTTCAATTATGTTAGAAGCTGTTTAAACAGTTTTACACGGTCTGTAACAATGTTTAAAGGATTTAGAATACGTTTAAACCAGCTAAAAACACCTTTAAAGCCGTTTTATTGAGGTTAACAGCGTCGCCATACGAGTTAGAGCTGCTTTACAGCTTTTAAACTGGAATCACATATGTTAGAAGCAGTTTAACCATCTTTACAATGTCTCTAATAATGTTAAAAGGCTTTAGAATATGTCTAAACCTGCCAAAAACACGTTTAAAGCCGTTTTAATGAGTTTAACAGCGTCGCAAAGCGTTTTAAGACTGCTTTACTGCTGTTATACTGGCTTTACATATGTAAGAAGCTGTTTAAGCATCTTTAAGCTGTCTCTAACAATGTTTAAAAGCTTTAGAATACGTCAAAACCTGCTAAAAACACCTTTAAAGCCATTTTATTGTGGTTAACTGCGTCGCAAAGCGTTTTAAAGCTGTTTTACTGCTTTTAAACTGGTTTCAGATAAGATAGAAGCTGTTTAAACAGCTTTACACTGTCAGTAAAAATGTTTGAAAGCTTTAGAATACGTCTAAACCAGCTAAAAACACGTTTAATGCCGTTTTAATGAGCTTAAAAGCGTCGGGAGGCGCTTTAAAGCTGTTTTACTGCTTTTCATCTGGTTTCACATATGCTAAAAGCTTTTTAGACAGTTTTACACGGTCTGTAGCAATGTTTAAAGGCTTTAAAATACGTCTAAACCTGGAAAAACACGTTTAAAGCCGTTTTATTGAGTTTAACAGCGTAGCGAAGCGTTGTAAAGCTGTTTTACTGCTTTCAAACTGGCCTCACATATGTTTGAAGCTGTTTAAACAGCTTTTTACTGTCTCTGACAACGTTTAAAGGCTTTAGAATACGTCTAAACCAGCTAAAAACACGTTTAACTCCGTTTTATTGAATTTAAAGGCGTTTCAAAGCGCTTTTTAAGCTGTTTTACTGCTTTTCATCTGGCTTCACATATGTTATAAGCTGCTTAAACAGTTTTACACAGTCTCTAACAATGTTTAGAAGCTTTAGAATACGCTTAAACCTGCTAAAAGCACGTTTATGGCGGGTTATTGAGTCTAACAGCGTCGCGAAGCGCTTTAAAGCTGTTTAACTACTTTTAAACTGGCTTCACATATGTTAGAAGCTGTTTAAACAGTTTTACACGGTTTATAACAATGTTTAAAGGCTTTAGAATACATTTAAACCTGCTAAAACACGTTTATAGCCGTTTTATTGAGTTTAACAGCGTCGCCAAGCGATTAAAAGCTGCTTTACTGCTTTTAAACTGGCATCGCAGATGTTAGAAGCTCTTTTACCATCTTTACAATGTCTCTAGCAATGTTAATAATCTTTAGAATACGTCTAAACCAGCTAAAAGCACCTTCAAATTCGTTTTATTGAGTTTAACAGCGTCGGGAAGTGTTTTAAAACTGTTTTACTGATTTTTAACAGGCTACACATATGTTACAAGCTGTTTAAGCAGTTTTACACTGTCTCTAACAATTATTAAGGTTTTAGAATCCGTTCAAACCTGCTAAAAACACGTTTATAGCCGTTTTATTGAGGTCTAAAAAGGTCGTGAAGAGTTTTAATGCTGTTTTACTGCTTTTAAACACGCTTCACATATGTTAGAAGCTGTTTAAAGAGTTTTACACGGTCTATAACAATATTTAAAAGCTTTAGAATACGTTTAAACCTGCTAAAACACGTTTATAGCCGTTTCAATGAGTTTAACAGCGTCGCCAAGCGATTTAAAGCTGCTTTACTGCTTTTAAACTGGCATCGCAGATGTTAGAAGCTGTTTTACCATCTTTACAATGTCTCTAACAATGTTTGAAGGCTTTAGAATACGTCTAAACCTGCTAAAAACACGTTTAAAGCCGTTTTGTTGAGTTTAACAGTGTAGCGAAGCGTTTTAAAGCAGTTTTACAGATTTTAAACTGGCTACACATATGTTACAAGCTGGTTAACCATCTTTACAATGTCTCTAACATTGTTAAAAGGCTTTACAATACGTCTAAACAAGCAAAAAACACGTTTAACTCCGTTTTATTGAGTTTAAAAGCGTTGCAAAGAGTTTTAAAGCTGTTTTACTTATTTTAAACTAGCTACACATATGTTACAAGCTGTTCAAACAGTTTTACACTGTCTCTAGCAATGTGTAAAGGCTTTAGAATACGCTTGAACCTGCTAAAAACACGTTTATACCGTTTTGATTGAGGTTAACAGCGTCACCATACGCTTTAAAGCTGTTTTACACCTTTTAAACTGGCATCACATATGTTAGAAGCTGTTTCACCATCTTTACAATGTCTCTAACAATGTTAAAAGGCTTTAGAATACGTTTAAACCTGCTGAAAACACTATTAAAGCCGTTTTATTCAGTTTAACAGCGTCGGGAAGCGTTTTAAAGCTGTTTTACTGCTATTAAACTGGCTTCACATATATCAGAAGCTGTTTAAACAGTTCTACACGGTCTATAACAATATTTAAAAGCTTTAGAATACGTTTAAACCTGCTAAAACACGCTTATAGCCGTTTTAATGAGTTTAACAGCGTCGCCAAGCGATTTAAAACTGCTTTACTGCTTTTAATCTGGCATCGCAGATGTTAGAAGCTGTTTTACCATCTTTACAATGTCTCTAACAATGTTTGAAGGCTTTAGAATACGTCTAAGCCAGCTAAAAACACTTTTAATGCCGTTTTAATCAGTTTAACAGCGTCGGGAAGCGTATTAAAGCTGTTTTACTGCTATTAAACTGGATTCACTTATGTTAAAAGCTGTTCAAAAAGATTTACTCTGTCAGTAACAATGTTTAAAGGCTTTAGAATACGTCTAAACCTGCTAATAACACGTTTATAGCCGTTTTATTGAAGTTAACAGCGTTGTCAAGTGATTTAAACCTGCTTTACTGCTTTTAAACTGGCATCACTTATATTAGAGGCTGTTTTACCATCTGTACAATGTCTCTAACAATGTTAAAAAGCTTTAGAATACGTTTAAACCAGCTAAAAACACGCTCGAATCCGTTTTATTGGGTTTAAAAGCGTTGCAAAGCGTTTTAAAGCTGTTTTACTGCTTTTCAACTGGTTTCACATATGTTAGAAGCTGTTTAAACAGTTCTACACTCTCTCTAACTTTGTTTAAAGGCTGTAGAATACGTTTAAACCCGCTAAAAACACGTTCAAGCCGTTTTATTGAGGTTAACACCGTCGTGAAGCGTTTTAATGCTGTTTTACTGCTTTTAAACTGGCTTCACATATGTTAGAAGCTGTTTAAACAGTTCTACACTGTCT
>JANSTP010232436.1:0-11329 GCA_025330745.1 Cladonema radiatum | reverse complement strand
TTATGTGTTTCGAATTGCTTGGCAAAATGAGAGACAATTAAGAGAAATTTTCAGAACATGTCTCAAAAACTGTTAAAATTAATGTCATCTTCAATTCATCAAATCGAGTCTGAAATGCATTCCAATTTAAGGACCTTTTACCAGATCACTTAGATTCATATGTGGTCTATAAATATAAGTGCAATAGCTGCAATGCTATATATTCTAAATGTTAATATATAATGCAAAGCAAGAAAAAGAAAATCATGAAAGACTAAAATTATGAATAACCTTGATATCTAAAAAAGATATCTCTTTACGCAAGCAATATTCTGAAAAAGAATATCCTGCGACAAAATCAAAAAATACTGAACCAGAAAGAACGACAAGATGGGTATAATGTATGATGAGTTAGTTTCAACTCCTCGTCCTAGACATAAAGGTGAAACTCAACGCCATTTTATCGTGAGACAATACAAACATTTGAGTAAATAGATTCTTATGGAAATGACCCTAAATATAATGAAAAGGGTTCGTCTGCTGTTAGAAAGCACATCATGACTTGAACCACATAGCTGATTGTGCAGACTTTCCCCTTGTTAGTAGTGCTCGTAATGGATTCTTTTTGAAACTAAAAGAATCTCTTTGAATTTACAAAATGAAGCAAACACTGAACGTTGCCAAAGAATCTTTGCTGTTGTATCTTTTCGACCAAAATTGGTCAAAGTAATAATTATTGTTGCCATAGCTACGTAATGAAATTATTCAACTGTGGCATTTAATGTAAATAATATTTCTTGATGATTTATGTACAAACAACTTGAAAATGTGAGTAGCATCTCGCGAAAGATCTCGTTTACGTTTTGAGTATTGATTACTGATTAGCTCCTATTACATTTTCCTTGAATTTATTTTTGCTGTTTGTTGTTCTCATTTATTTAGCATATATTTATTATTTATCTAGCTTCCCAAGAAAAATTATCTACATAGCTAGATGAGAAAGCAGCTTTTTAAGAAGTTAATTTAAAACTAAAACTAGCAGAATCTCATAAGCATCTGTGTGCTCTCTTATTTTCTATCTAGTTAGCTTCTTTCTGGTGTGAGAAGTACAGAACTGCAAATAGAGACCTTTGGCAAATACAATGGGAGAAAATTTAGACCAAAGAATGAAGGCAATGCATTGCTTCTCGAATTTTATTTAAATTTTTTCACCATCTTCTGAAATTCGAAAACTCTCCTCCCTTAGTTTTACATTCTCCACATAAAGCAGTTGGTCAAACATGGAAAATACTAGGAAAAAGATTGTGTGAACGAATGACATGGAAAAACAACTGCTCCAAGAATTTCTGTTATACGAACTGTATCAACACAAACCCCGAACAGGTGAAAGGGCATGGGAAAACATTGCAGAAAATTTCTCTGGGAATTTTCTAGTGGAAGCTCGACCTTGTCAAGAGCATTTTACTTTATTCAAAGAAAGAAGGCAAACAGAATTAAGACATAAAGAAAGGGCATCAAGGATCGAGGCTCTTGACGATATATTATAGCACCTTAAAGAAGTTGAAAGTCTACATGTGACAGCTACCGCTGAAAAGAATACAAGCTATGGAATCGCTAAGTTAAACACAAAAAAGGAAAATTAAAAAAGGAAGAGGAGCCACCCATTCAATCGTTATCAACCTCAACCAGTAAATGACAAAGACCGGCAAATGATACGTTCAAATTCATTAAAGAAACTGGAAAGAGATGTGAAACTAAAAACCAGCAAGAGACAGAAATCAAACAATAGCAATTAGAATTTGAGCAAGAAAAGAATAAATAAGAGGTGGAGCTTAAAAATATGGAGATGAACAATCAAAGGGAGTTCAAAAGAATGGTGTTAAAAAAAATGGAAGCTCAAAAAGAAGCTTCCCAACAATAAAATCAGAAAATGATGATGCTTGTTTCTGCTTTACTTGAGTCGTTTCAACAGCAAAAATAAGTTAAAGCTAGATTTTTTATTTAATTTATTGTCATGATGTTTTTAAAACATATATAATGCTTTTTCAATGTCAATGATTACCAGAAATTTGACTTATGTGCCTCATCTTGTTTTTTCAAAAAAATGGCAAACGCTGTTCTTTACAAATATATTCTTTTTTGCTGATAAATTTATCAATTATTTATCAACTATTTATCAGGTGTATGATAAGTGTTCTTTATCCTTTTAATTTATAATCCTTAGTGTTTATAATCTCCAGTAGCAGGTTCTTGATGTTTTGCAACCATGTGAGGCCCGTGTTCTTACAAAATTGTTCTTATAAAAAAGCTTTCATTCTTTTTATAAGTCTACATTTTAATTAAAACTGTTAATATTAATCTTCAAAATGTGATATGTTTTGAGAGCAAAGGTTTATAGTGCAGGGTAGATATGGATTTTGATGGAATAAATTTAAAAAAATGCAAACTTGATTTTTTTGAGAAGCTGTAGATGTAAATAAAAACATATTAAAAGTTTACCAACCAAATAAGCGTAGAACACCTCTTTTTTCAACAAACTTTAAACCCTATAATTGGACGTTAGAACGTTGAGGAAAGAGCGAGGTTAAAATTATTCCTCAGTAGTTTAAATCGCCAATTCTCAATGAAAAGTATTGAAACTTACCTCAAATATACGACACCATGTGAAGTTTCAAAAAATAAAATGGTTGATCCCAAAAGTTAAATTACCATGTGATGAAGTCATCTTAAATATCAAAAATTGGTGATTTTGGTCCATTTTTGGCTGCTTTTTCACAAAGCCACAACATATTTTCAGAAAAACAATTGTGGCAAAACTTAAGAACTATATCAAGTACAATCTATGGTACATCAGGGTTTTTGGTATTTCACCATTCACTAGTGCCCTCTATAGGGCCCCAGAAAGTCCAAAAATCACCAAATTGATGTAATAGCTATTTTTCAGGATATACTGCCTGTTTCTGGATGAAACTTTGAAGGGGCCAAATTCTATCAACTTTTACTCAAAACTGATGTGAAAGGATGTTTTGGTCATGTGTCCAGGTAATGGCATCATCAAAAATGCAAACAAAGTCAATTTTAAAAAATCTGACAGTCTAGCTGAAGTTTCAAAAAATTTGAAATTTGATCTCGATAGCAATGTGGTGATGGTGGAGGTGTCAATTGAAAAAAAAAAGATATGAAGTATATTTTATGAAATACTGGTATTTTTAGCATTTTATCTCTCTGGTGTCCTCTACAGGATGCCAAAAAACTAGGAAACTAAAATGGGAAACATAGGGGAAAAAAGAGAAATGGAAGAGAAACACCATAGAAACATCTGGGAAGAAAGGGGGAACAAAGAGTGACATGAGGAAACATTAGTAAAACCAAAAATCCAAAGGTCTAATACATAATCCACTAATCAATGTATATGGATCAAGCCTATCAAGCCTATTAATTTAGATACCCGTAAAAATTGTTTTGGGTGACAATCATATTAAACTCAAGCAGCTCTGTAAATATTGCTGATGATAAACTATTGTTCTTCATTTTCCTACATAATCTCAGCAGAGCAACATTCAAACAGGAAGTTCCTTCATTTACAGTGAAAACAGTGAAATATCAACGACTCGGCAGTGCGCTGCCGAACACACGATAATTTGTTTCTCATTTCTCGGGTTTTGGGTGCGAGTTATGTTTTTTAAAATGATAATTTTGGTTTGCCATTTTGGACGAAGAGTATCCAAAGAACACACCAACTTCACGTAATCCAGTTTTAAAAAGGGTGTGATAGATTGATGATAAAATAAGATCATAAAAATTTCTTGTTGACTGCGGCTTCACAGCTGCAGGAAAATGACTTGTTATGAGCTTTCTGATACTAGAAAACAAAAGAATAATTTGTGTAAAAGTCAAATTGCAACGACTCCACGAACCCCACAGTTTAAGCAGATTAACCGTTGTATTGATATTTTTATAGAGATAACTGGAATATTAGTCATATTCTTTCAAGTAACTAAATGCCGCTATTATTCATAATTATAGCACTCTCTTACATTTTACATTTGTCATTTTCACGTCTGCTCTTAGAAATTCTGTGCCACACTGTGCTTACCATCTTCCAGAACACGTTCAACCTATTTGGATCCTATACTCTAAAAGTATTATGTATTTGTACCAACTTAAGAGAAGAACCTGCACACTGATTTTCTATAGTTTATTTTTTTGTAGGTATAGATACATGAATGTAAAACAGTGTGGCTAAATAAAGAGATACCGGCTGCAAACAAAGCTTCCAAGATCAAACCCAACTTATCAGTCCTTTCTACTTTTTTAAAATTTATTGATCAAAATTGAATAATTGAACTAGAAAGTTGTGGTGTTAGTGCAAAATAGAAGCAGGAAGTAATCATGTTATTTTACAAGTAATGGTGCTATGCTAGTTAAGATCCCATCAGGGGATCCACTCGCTAGTCCGATATCTCTTTAGTCCGAAATTTCTATATTCCGGCAAATTCATTCAAAAGGATCTCTATATTCCGACGTTTGTTTTATGATGTTCCTAATTACTACTTATCTATAGCCCGAGGTTCTCCATATATGTTGGGAAATAATACATGTATTGTGTTATCAATGCTCGAACTTTGTAAGAAAGCATTGCTGTAACTTATTGATCTATTGTGTTAGTTTTTTGCGTTAGGTTATAAATTCTTCTTTATTTCTTCAGGAAAGCTGTGAAACCACAGTTTCAATACTTAGCTTTTTGCGAAAAGATATATAAAATCTATATAGATTTCTCAATTCCTAGCTTAATGAAATACTAAGCGGTATTATTTAACTTTTTGTTTGTTAGCTGCTTGTATCATGTTCCCTTTTGACTTAAATGATCTAATTTACCAACAAATAACTTGACACTAAAATCATGGCTAACACAGCAGTCTCTTTTCTAGATTTTGTCAGTATAAATGATAGGCCAATTGAGTTCTCAGAAACCCATATGTCAACCAATAATGCCCTTAACCCCTAAAGAGCAACTACAGTAAAGATGGAAAAGCGTATTTACTTCATTGCTGCCACCTGTAAGAGGTTTTTGGGCTTCGATAACTAATTTCTTTTTTGTTTAGTTTAATTGTAGACAAAATATATACTTAATTTGACAGATAGTTTTCATTGTAGGTAAAATTATTAGGCATCCTGTCGGAATAAAGAGATGCCGGTCTAGAGATATGTCGGAATAAATAATGTGATAAGACAACTGTTGGAATATATAGGTGCTTGTCGAGTATAATTATATAAAAAATATCTTCCCTTAAAGGCCTTCTTGAAATATGAACTGCATGAAGACTGAAAATATTACGATATTGACTGCCCTGAAAAAACCATTTCAAAATTCCAATCACTGTAATTCCACAACAATCTTGAGTTTCGATAATCTAGCCAGATTTTATGCTTTTCCCATCCCGACCTTATGATGAAGATAACTGTAAGGTTTTGTAAAGTTCTTCGTCATATGGAGAAGTAGACGGACCATATTGGAGCAAGTTCTTACATCAAATGTTTAACCATGGCTGTTTGCTCTTACCTTCTCCCTTTTTCTAGCATAGCTTAAACAATTCCTTTACTTTCCCAAAACAATTTTTCACCTCATATGTTAAATTTACAATGATACCTCTCAAGATAGTAGAAATAAAGCTGCAGGAAATGAATGTTGATATCGTTTTTGAATTTTTTTTACTGACTTATTATTACCGATGACGTCGTCTTTTTGTCACATAACCTGAACAACTATTAAAATTGTTTTTGATAACATTTTTAGTCTGCAAAATTTTTGTCAGAAAAAAAAATTTATTCAAGTATATAGCAGCAACTAAGGATAATTGATCGATGAAATTAATAACTTTTCGCTTCTTAGGCACCCTGAAGAGCGCACTACCAGCTACACAGTTGCAATACCAAAAGCTTTAATATTCTGATATGCATATTTACTTTTGCAATAAATGGTTTTCTAAAAGTTTTTGTAGAGCTCTTGAAAAAGTAGCTAAAAATGTACTAAAAGACATCTACACTAAAAGACAACTATTGTTGTTACATTTGACCCTATTCACACCAGGTTTTTTTGCCTGAAAATATCTGGGAAGGAATTGAACACCCCCTCCCCCCTTTTGATTTTCAAGGTTACAAGACATGTACAACCATGAATAACTTTTCCAAGTTCAAAAACAAGTCATTGCAACATGATTCATGGAAAAAAAATAGTGATGATGCCTACAACACCAATATCAACACTGAAAAAAAAAAGGTATTATATTGGGAAAAAAAACCCAAATGACGTAATGACGACATTGCAACGTCAAACCAATGACACTAATTATTCCTCTTAAGTTTTTTCAATAATTATCTTACATAAACAGTTTCATACATTTGTCAAAGGATTGTTATTTCAGCTTTTCCCGAAAATTTGGCATGAAAAAATGAGAGGGTGGTTTCGGGTAATGGCTTCTGGACAGGCGTGGGCAAAATATTTTGGTCAAAATTTATTTTCAAATTTTATCTAACAAAACTTTACAGAGAGTCACAAAATTTCAACATGTAATTATGTGTCGTTCTGGAGTTACTACAAAAAAAAAAAACTACAGAGGGGGTCTAATTGAGCCCCACCCCGATATGAAAAGGGTTAATAATGACGTCACCACCTGATCATGTGAAATTAGGAATCAGTTTTTTTATTTTTCAGAACTTCTGATGAAACTTTATATTTGAGCTAAATTTTGGTGAATTATGTTAAGAATTGGTTATATAAACTTGTATTCAATATTGTCCCCTCTCGTCCTTGGTATTTAACAGACATCACAAGGCCCTGTGCGAAAAGGATTAAAAAGAGGTGTTCTACGAAGATTTCATTGGTAAACTTTTAGTATGTTGTTCTGCATATATTGAACTTTCAAAAAAACCTAATTTGGCATTTTTATAAATTACTTCCGTTTTCAATGCATTTTTTTCGTATTTTCCCTGGACTATTAAATGAAAATTGAAACCAAAATATTCATGTTTTGTATAATTTATAAATATACTGTAATGCTTCAAATAAACGCCCCCCCCCTCCTTCAATCAAACACCTCCTCAAATAAATACTCCCTCTAAAAAATTATTTTGGCAATAAACGCCCCTTCCAATAGATTCCCCCTCGAACAATTGCCCCCCTAAAAGGGGTCGTTTATTCGAAAAGTAATCACCAAGAGGGGCATTTATTTGAAAACTACCCTTATTTTTGTCCTTTTTTGTCTGGGTATTACGTTGTTAATAAATAGAGACATTGTACAATTAAAAAAAATTCAATAAAGACCCCCCCCCCTTTTAAACTACCACTCAAAAAAGTAAAAAAATTTAATAAACTCTCCGAGCATCTATTCAAAGCATTACAGTATATTATATTATTATTGCAATGTTGTATATAAACAATATGGTATAATTGAATGTAATTTATTGAAAATAAAATTCTAGCTGGCATCAACTTTGAAGGAACCACCAGTTTGTGATCAATATAAGCAGGTGTGAGCATTTTTCAATAGAACGGCAACGACGCCTTACTCGACTTTTAAATTTTTCTTAAAGTCAACAAACTTAAAGTAATTTAACACTCTCCTAAATCCCCATTCAACAGTTATTTATCAGATTTGATTCCCTCAACATCACAGCATCGTGTCTTTTCCCCTCCATTGGACCAAACAAATTTACAATCATTCTATTCGGTGCGAGAAGCGATTCAAACTTTAGAGCATGAACTCATATAGCCAATTGTAGGTAGCATGTTAATGATGCGTTGGTTGACAAATTGGCCTTACTGTACTGTCAATAGAGCCCAAACAGTGCATCAAAGAAGATCCTTTTCATTTATGCTCTCACAAAATAATTCCTTAAAGGCCAAGGTTGATCCAGTCTACTTAGAAGATGACCCCGACTGATATTATATCTATCATTTTATTTAAGATCAAAGGCTGTTCTGGTACAGCATGACCAAACTCAGATATCATATCAGAAAATCTGCAAAGATTTAACAAGCAATAAAGACCTTCAACCCCTGAAAACTTTGACCTGTTTGCTGTATTTCCAATGCTGTAACTAAGCGTTCAATATCCATATTTGTAAATTTGACTTGGCGATACATTCTTCTTCAAAAACATTTATTGAGGCCAAACTTGCTGTACTTCCAGTATGGAAAACCTGGGTTTTTACTTCTATTTACATCGAAAAAGAGTACTGTTTCCTCCAAGCTCAGAATGCATATTCTTCAATGCATATGTTTCAATGCATACTATGCAAAAACAATACCACCACGCATATCACGATATGAAATTTTTGTGTTTCAATTTTTTGCTGTCTCTATTTAAAATTACCGAAAACCTTGATTTAAGTTTTATATTATTTTATATTTTTTGATGTTTCAATACAAGGACTTCAAACTTTCTTTTGCTAAAGTAACTAATGATGACAGAAACCTGCAGACAACAGGAATCATAATTTACTGTCGTCATAAAATCTAAAGCGTTTGCTAAAGGTCTATAATAATGGCTGGTGGTCCGTAATTAGTGACAATTTGGGCATTTAACTGAAAGTAAAATTTTTTACTTAGTTTAACTCTCTTCCAAGCTTTCTAGCTTTACTTTGTTTAAAGAAAAGGAGGAATTATTATGCCCTTTTAATCTCTGGTTATGAATTTTTAAGCTTTTTTTAGAAGTTAGTTTTGTTAAGAACTTAATCGTATAGTTGATAAATTCTCACAAAAAGGCTTTGTTCAATCTTTGCTTAACCATATTGTTTTTGCTTTAAAACTATCAACCATTTGCAAAACTCTTATTTGCAGCACTGAAGTAGCTATCTGTTTTTGAGAGGAATTTCATTCAAATTTGTATGTTGAACTTTAAAATATGATTACAAGATTTTTTCTTATAAGCAACTGAGCTGGATTTGAAGCAACTTCAGTTCTAAACAATAGTAAGCATATGCAATGTTATGCTGTATACAGAACATCAAAACAAAAACAAAAACTTGCCGGGAAATAAAAATTAAAGTGACTTCTTCTTTACGTCACTTAATAATATGCTGATATTATGTAATTCAAACATGTAATTCACTTTATTTCACGTTTTCTCTTTCTCTTAAGCAGATACTGAAAAACTCATCAAAGAAATATAAGCAACCACTAAGCCATTTATTTCACTTTATTTACAACTATCTAAGAGGAATGAGTATAGCTGAATTAAGGAAAAATCTTGGTATTTTGATCTATATGGACACGCTAAAGCAACTCGCAATCAATTAATGAAGTAAGGTGTCATATAATAACAGCTTAAAAGAATGTAAAGATAATAAATATGACACTTTTCATTCTGATATTCTACTAGGAATTATTTCAAATACCTAACATTTAACATTTTATCTATCAATGATACCATCTTAAGATCAAAATCAGAAACAGCCTAGTCGTATTAACAATAAAAAAGAAATTTACATACATGAACTGAACTTTTGGAACATACATACTTGATATTTCTTAGGCACTAATAAATATCTCAATCCCAAAAATTGAAACAATCTCATAATGTAAAAGGTTTTCATCCTAAACCATCCACATCACTTATATATGTAATACATGTAATGCTATGATTTATTTTAATAAGTTTTATTGTGGAGGTAAACAAAGAAATGAGTTTTAAGCTTCACTTCGCTATCCTCAAATGTATTGTTAGACTTGGCTTGCTCTTATTCAAGCATTCAAACTTATATTGCATTAGATTCATGATAATATCAGCTTAAAGGGGAACTCAGGTTTGGAAAAAAATTTTGAGTTTCGTTTTTAAATCATGTTTCTAACCCTAAAAAATATCAAAAATATAACATTATAACAGCATCTTGAGAATTACTTTCTGAAATATAAAATCACCGAAACTAGCATTTATGACATCATTGATGCTATAAAGATGGGTAAAATTATAAAAAAAAGTGGAATAAGCGATACAAATTGTGATCAAAAACAATATACTTGATATTTTCTGATAAATAATATAGACCTTTTTATATCTTGGTGCATTTATTTGTGGCAAGAAATAAATAACTACCTTATCGGTAAAAAATCCATCGGTAAAAAGTGACGAATTTTGGCCTTAGTGACTAATATTTATTACCGACGAAATTTTTGTCGATGAAATTTTTTACCGACGAATGTTTTTTGCTGACGAATTTTTTACCGACGAATTGAAATTTTTAGTTCGCACAGTATCATAGGTTTGGGGGTTTAAACACACATTAGGTCTTCCTACTACCTATACTTTTTCTTAATTCATGTTATTCAGTATCAGGAACTAGAATGCATAAGTTTGAACATTATCTTTTTTGGAAAAGTAATAAAAAATCAAAAAGTTTACAACTATTGTTGTATTACATCTTGCTGGGCAAATAATTTCGTCGGTAAAAAGTGACGAATTTTTTTCTTAGTGACGAATATTTATTGCCAACAAAAATTTTTGCCGACGAAATTTTTTACCGACGGATTTTTTACCCATAAGGTATTTAATTCATTCACGTTTACATAGATTTCAGTATATTTTCCATATGAAGTATAGCGTCTATGGCGTCATAATTTAGGAATTTTTGAAAACAGTTTTCGTTAATAAAAACGTATATACTTGATCATATGAAAGAAAAACACATCTTTGGTTTTGAAATAATATCCTCTCTAATATAGGACAATAAAAATCCTATGTTTTTTCTGACCGCAGTTCCCCATTAAATGATCATTGCTATATATAATATGAAGGAGCTTCAACTCCACAATCACGATAGTAAATTTAAATATACTAGAAAATTTATAAATATTTAATATATAGAGATTAGTTTGATACAGAAACTATTTTTCTTTTATAACTGTCTTAATATGTGTCATCAGATGCGAAAAAAAGGGAATTCACTTTTTTGGGAACACATTCAAAGCCTTCTCATGAGGCTTCCATAACTTTTCAGAACGTTCCAATATTCACAGCAGAACTTTCTTGAAAAATAGTAACGCTTCACACTGGAACATTCTCTATAATGAAAACATAAAAACAAGAACGTGTTCTGGGAACAGAACACTAAATTCGGGAACATTCTTGGAGATTGAAAAGCGTTTTGAGTAAGAACATTCTGCTAAACATTGTGAAACGTCGTTAGAATTTTGAATTTTTCCTACTAATACAAGAGAATTATCTTCATAACGATTAGAAGTGTCTTATTATGTTCAAATCTTAATCAATCATTTGGCACTGGGGGACGTATTATATCGTGAACCCCAAACATGAAACCCAAGCTTCACACGCAAAGGTGAATCTCAAAG
>JANSTP010232325.1:0-11332 GCA_025330745.1 Cladonema radiatum | reverse complement strand
AGCTCATCCAGAAATACCTGCTCGCACAGCTGGTGAATATATATTGAAAAGCTATACACAACCTACATTATTTACTTGTATCAATCACAATGATTGGGGTTACAAGTATGCTATAAAGATCATAGTGAATGTCTTTTTTAATAACAAACAAAAGGTTGTCAGTGATGAAGTTTGAAAAAGTGAAGTAGTTGCTTTCAAAAGACTGAGACGAGAGAAGAAAAAATGAATACTTAAATTGTTGTTGTTAATATTAAAAAAAAATTAGTTTTCTTTGTTTTAAATTTAGTGAGTTTTAAATTTGTGCTATTTAATATTTGCAAAGGTTAGGTTTTCTGTGTGTTGCTGAAAGCAGTTAAATTAGAGGAAGTTTTACTGTAGGTATTATTAAAATTTTATTTGAAATATCCTCGTAAAACGTTTTCTCCATTTAGCATGCAAAAGTGAATTTTGACAAATTGGAGCATTGATGCTTTTTGGTGTCTTATTTGTTCAATTTGTTCATCAGAAGTGCGTTTTTCAGAGTTTCTTCTAGTTACATTTTTTTATTCAGATAAATTGAAGTCTCAGTAGTTTTGTATATTGATGCCTGTGTAGCTTTGCCTGCTATGCTTACAGTACCTTGGAGGCTCTTTTGCCGGTATGTTTACATTGTAGAATATTTAGTTATGGTTTTAAAACAAAAAACATTAAAACATTATAAGGATATGATATCCAGTTTGGATTTTTTTGATAAAATATTCTTGTAGTTTTAGTCGTAATGATAATTTCAATTTTGTTTTTAGCATTTGTTTATTTGAAGAATTTTTTCATAAATTTAATTTGGACTTAATAAGATTACCTTGGCTTTGGCTTATCTCAGCTTTATCTATTGCTTATAGTGTTTGTCTACAAGAACCTGAAAAAATAAAATGAAATGCCTGCTAATTATGTTTCACATAATTTTTAAGGTCTTGCACTAAATTATTTAAAACTTGGATTTGGTTGTAGATATTGAAAGAAAAAATATAGAGTCATGACTTTATTTTTAGTTTACATTAAATCGAAAGAAACTTTTTTCAAATTGTTGTTAGGTCTGGTTTAGTATAATCAGATATAATTGAGTACATTTTTTATGGTTATTGTAGATTGTGTTTATTTGCAGTTTATTATTTTTTTTCAATATGTAACTTGCATATGACTTTAGCTTTTTCAAAAATGTATCAATTTGATAAAAATTAATTATAATCAGTGTTTCAGCTAGTTTTTGGATGGTATTTATGATTAATTTTGAAATATTAAAATAGCTAAAAGGCCAAAAATGTGACATATACGGCCGTAAACTATTATTGGGCCGTGCCCTGACCCTATAAAACATTTTCAGGAGATTTTTGGCTCACTTACTAAATACTGGCCAGAAACTGAGAGAGCAATTATTTTTTCAATATTATTTGTTTTTGTGAAAGAAGAAAGAATGAAGAACAGGACTAATTTTTTTCGAAGGAAGAAGCTTTTAGAGTTATTAGAGTGAAACTTCCAAATAGCGGACACCTACGGGTCTTAACAAAAATGTCCGCTATTCGGAGGTGTTCGCTATGTAGAGGTTTTTCAAAAAGTCCATATTTTGTGCAGTTTTAGCGGTTTTATTCAATCTAATGCGTTATGTTTTTGAAGTACAGAGCAAAAAGAGAGGCTACAACTATTATCCCAGCAGAATATATGCTTGTTAGAAACAAAGTTGAAACAAAAAAGTCATGGAATAGCTGCAGTGAGCGATAACAAAAGTTGATCAAAAAAAGAAGAAAAAAGTATCAAAAGGCTTGAAATAACATTATTAGAGTTTTGTGAAAAAGAAACGTTTTCTCAAAATTTGTTTTGACTGCTTGGCATTTTGAGATTTTCGCCTGTCGACTATTCAGGTGTAATTTTCTCTTGGAAAGACTATTAGACTAGAGCTAGACTATTAATACTGTGGTAAAATTTAGCTAGCCAAAGTCATAACAAGAAGTACTGCGTAAATTGCTACTCTGAAAACATTTGTCGTCACTAAAAATACTGACACAAAGAAAAAAAGACTGGTTTCTAGCCTACTGACAAGCAAGATCCGCATCAGCTAAACTCCATTCTTCAAAAATTTTTTCAAAATTGGCATATTCCTGATATATCTGAAAGAAACACAAATGCTCTGTGGTGCTCTGAGCATGGACTAAAACGACAATGGTGGTCAAAAATATTGGAGTAATTTTGAGCCTTTTGAGTGTAACTTTGCACCACATGCTGTGATTGAATTAGGCCTTTCATGATTTGGTCACAACCAGAGGTCCTTCTTGGCTGTTTTTGTAACCTTTTGAGGTGGCTACAAAAGGGAATTACTAAAATTCAGGAGAATCACCCATTGAAGAAAAAAGTCAAAAACTAAATACTGCTAATTTTCATCCTTGATCCAAAATATTTTTGTCCGCAATTGTAGTCTTTATAAGAGTTTGATTCAGATTTTTGCGACATGGTAATCCAGTCCAGAGTTAGTAAATATTTAAACTGGAATCTAGTCGTCCTTGGTTTCGTCCGTCTTGACTTTGTCCCCGAGCAAGTAATTATTGGGCATTTTAACAATATTGCTCCTCAAAATACTTTGATCCCGCCTAAATATATTGGAAAGAAATGCGTGTTAGCTATTATAATATCGAGTGGCATAAACAGCAGGGAATCTTTCTATTTTAAAAAAAATTAATAAAGAACTAGACTGGGGACACGTGTTTCTGCAATTTCTGCGGAAACCAATCTTAAGGAAGTCATAAACTTATAGTCGGTCCGGGTTAGTCATCAAAGTTAAAATCAGACACTTTGTATTTTTCATTTCGTACCGTCTATGTATTGACTCTTTGTAATTTTTTATCGGACGTTGTATGTAATATATGTGTATGTAAAAAGAGTGGGTAATGTTTCCCCAGGATACCTTTTTAATTGTTGATCAAGAAGCCCATAAAAGAAAATAAAAATCAATCACCCATAATCAATCACCTCAATACTATTTTACCGAATAAAAACATTTTTGAACTTATTTGCAGAGTATAAAGAAAAAACAACAGCACATTCCGGGGATTCCAGAACCATTCCGGGGATTCTGGAGGCATTCTGGTGACTCCAGTGGCATTCCAGGGGTTCCGTTCCGGAACTGCATTTTCCGGGTTTTAAAGATAGCCCTCCTATAATATAAGTTACAATTTAACACTCTTAAAATAGAGATATTATCATCCGCTATAAGAGTTTTACATAAAATAAAGTAATTGCGTTTAAAAAATGCAATGTCTTCTCATGAAAATCGAATGCGAAAAAAAAAAGAACTTTGTATTTATTCATTTCAACAAACAGCTCGATTAAAAAGTGAAGATAAAGTTACAAAACGTCTTTGCTTTAATCATGGCTTCGAGTAAACGCGTCGCTTCATTAACGGCAATGCAAAGTTGGCAAAGAGACAATCCCTGGCTGATGGTAGAAATTGATAGCAACAAGTATCTTCTTGGATTATTTTGTAGGACCTGTCTTAGGGGCTGTTTATATGGAAAGCGGGCCAGCCCGTATGCAGGGCTAGCTCGTTTGCCAAGATCTTGTCTTTATAGACATTCCAAAGAAATTTAAAATTTCATTTACATGGATTGAACGGCTGGCCCGCTTGCCGTGATCTCGCTTATTTTACCCGAGATCTCGCCAGCCGAGATGAAAAAATAACCATGTAAACGGTTTTCCCGGAAGGCGGGCTGGCCTCGTTTTCAAATTCTGGGATCCAATTGGCTGAAAAACCGAATATTTTTTTTTACTTTCGAATTCTATTTTTCATTTGAAGTAAGCTAGCAAGCTGCATGCAACAAACTGTTGTCTGTTGTCAACATACTGTTGTCAACATACTGTTTGTTTCGTCTGAACATACCACTGGAGTCTGGCGAGTGCTATCGATAGAGCAGGTGATGCTTACTCGTCCGGAACACCTGATGGCAATACTAACAATAATGCTCTGTATCCAGTAGGGTGTAATTGTTGGTCCAGATGTTGATGGTGATATGTTCTTATATGTGGCCAATGTACTTTTTCATATTTTTTCTAGTATTTATTTTTTCTATTGTGGTCTAGTGCTGTTATTGTCCTTTGTGTACAAATTGCAACATGCTTGCAAACATGGTATGTTGTGCCAGAGATCTGGTGGCGCTTATTTCTTGGATGGCCACAACATATGTGCAAGTTGGTGTGTTTTTTGTCATACTACTTTTATAGGGTTTCGGCTATTTTAAATCTGATATATAAGTATTATCTTAAACTGTTTGGTTCATGCAAGTGTTAATATGATTAATCAAACACTTTTGTAAATATTAGAAGAGGCCATACTAATGATAAATTAAAAACATCATTAAAGAAAATCCCAAAGCAGAGGGAAACGGTTCTTAGAAGGGTGTTCGTCTGTCAAATTGCCACCATGAAGTTTTAGACGACCAAAATGCAGTCCTTAAATTGATATATTAGAAACAAATTAAGGTTTTAAAGGTTTTAAAAATTTAAAAAACCAGGTTTAAGCAAAAACATATTAAATGAAAGAATTTCTTTCTTAGTTCTTTTAGAGAACGTCTAAAAAAGACTAAAAAAGTCTCTTTTCGTTAGTATTTTCCAGAAAATAATAATTATATTTTTGTGGGTGGAAAATGACAGATGAACGGTATATAAAGGAAGTTTGCATTAAAAATTGGATAAAACAGAACTTTTGATAACTTTCTAAATACTCAAGTTCAGCTAGTTTGTTCATTCTAGCAGTATACACATTAAACTTTGAGAAAAACGTAGTTTTATTACAAAAACAAAGCTACAACGGCACACGCAAATTAAGTTTACTAGTTCTGAACTCATATGTTAAGGATGACTTATCATTTGTTTTGTCACCTAGAGCCGAATATTCTGTTATTAGATAAGCTGCTAAATCATTTATAGCTCATGGCTACTTGGCTGCTTAGGAACTGCTAGGCTGTTAAATGCACATATCATATTGTAAGTTGCATATCTAACCAGCTTACATCTTAAGTCGTCTTGCATCACGTCATTGATTCTTTCATTTTTCTGATTCCCAACATGTAATATGACAAATTGTGGAACCTCAGGAATGAACATCTTTTGACTTTGGAAATTTGATATTGACTGTTCGTTACCGTCTCTTTTCCCTAAAACAGCAGCTTTTGCTCTGGACAGAGTTCATATAGGTTATTTCTTCCCATAAATTCCCATATTTCTGCTGCGAAAAAACTCCTTACAAAGACTTGTCTCCCTTCTCTTAAACGATCAATTTTAGAAGTTGGTAAAAAGATTTTCCATCCTTTGTTTTCAACAGATGTATGCTTAACTTGTACATTTTTCAATCCGCTAATTCACAAAAATCCGCCAAAACTAACTAAACATAGTACTGAAAAACGTATCCCAAGTACATTTTTGAAGCTCTGAAAATGCAAGACTATTTTTATTAACAGTTCTGGTGGTATAACTGCTTTTCTGTTAGCGGTTTTTAGTAGAGGCTGAACTGGCAATTTTTGCTAGCGCCATCAATGGCTAGTTTAACGAAAAAGTGGTTAGTAGGAGAACTGTTTCCTGTCATGTGGTACCCTCACCTAATATCCATCTTAGCAGCTAAAATAGATCCGTCTTTACCACCTTGTGACACCAAGTCATTTAGGTATAAAGCCATGTAGAATGGATCAGCTGGGCAAGAAGGAACTTAAGGAAATCGATCTGCCCAAGTTGTCCATTTATTCTACATCTTCTGCTATTTGTCAGTGTACGCTTCTGTCAAATGTTTTGGGAGTGACCTAGCTAGTCTTGATAAATATTCGTCTTTGGAAGTGTCAAATTTTTGCCATATTCCTTTGTATAAATTTCCTGAAGCAAATTGAAAGAAACATCCTTGTTCTAAGTACAGGTATTTACATTCTTTATGTATCAGTTTTTTCTATTGTCAATGGGTCAATGGCTCTTTTTCTTAAAAGAATGTTAGTCTTGGAAGGTCCTTTCTTTAACAAAATTACAGGGTGTGTGCTAAAACCTTTTGCCACTTGGTGTGTACAATGGCCAATGATATAATGGACACCAAATAAATTCTAATTTCCAATTCATAGTAAATGCGTTGATTGCCGATGTCCCTGGCCGAAACTCTCTCGAGGAAAACATTCTGTTTTGTTGTTTAAGTTATCCAAAAGTCTATCAAAAGAAAATTTGCCAAAGATATTTTGGATAAAATTGAATGTTTCCTTTTCAAATAACCAGGAATCAGTATTGATTGATTTTCAAATAATGTCGGCTGTCAAGTTATACTCCCTAGAAACCCATTATGCTATGCAAAGACTAAACACCTCGATAGCTAATTTTTGCAAGTATGGCAAATGACTACCGGCCTTGATTAATCTCACAACATTGGAGGTGTCTAGGTGCCATTGTACGGACTGACTTTTTAAATCTTCCGAAAATGCTTTTAAAATGTATTTAACGGCTGATAGTTCCCTTAAAGTGGAGTCCCTTTTTTACTCTCAGAGAACATTTAGCACATAGCTATAACCTTCTCTAGGTTTTGGATGACAAATCCATCATATCCCGTTTCACTTGCATCACTGTAAGGTATTTTTGTAATTTCTGGTCTGTATTTTGTTTGCAAACCGTTAGTGGCGTAAAAATTAAACTTCGGAAACAACAACTCATGAATTATTACATGATTTAAAGTCTCTGCAATATTGCAACTATACTTGTAGGCAATAAATGAAACCAAAGTAAAGTAAGCCTCGGAAGGCAGCCGCCGGTTCTCTGGAGGCAGTGGCGTTGTGGCTGGGGGGGGGGGCAAGGGGGGCAGCTGCCCCACCAGCGGCTCTATTTTTAGGGGGCGCCAAAAATCAGGAGGCGCCTTATTATCCACAGAGGTTCAAATGTTTTATCCCTTAAATGGCTTAGTTAGCACTCCCTGCCAAATGACCACACCTGCTTAATTAGGGGCCCAGTATCACAATACGTTGTTCAATAATAAGCGCCCCTGCTCGAATAATCGCCCCTCTGAAGAACGATAAGGGAGAGGTTTATTCGTCACAGACAAACTGGGTGGGAAGCTTGTTTGAAAGTAGCAAAAGATATTTTTTATGCAAAAGGGGCAGTTGTTGTTTCTGTGATCAAAAAACAAAAAAATTCCGTCTTCAAAATAGTTCGTTCAAATTTTCATCTCACCAAGTGTCCGAACATTCACTCTATACAAAGATAGATTTCCTTGTCATGATAAGAAGATTTAATATACGCTGTGGTTAAATAACCGCCCCTCCCGAATAAGCGCCCCCTTCAATGTATTCCTGCAAAGAATAGAAGAATAGTTTTTGGTTAGCTAGTTATGTATTGATTATTTACATTAAACAGGCTCGATAAATCCAAGGGGATCGAGGGGGAGATATGCCCCCACTTTTTTTCAGAATGCAATTTTTGTTATTTTTTATAAGCAATCTAATGTATTGATAATAAACAAATAGCGCCCTCAAGGTATATAAAACTTGAGGGCTCAACCTCTCACTAAGAAGCAACTTTCGAAGTTTTTTATCAGTGGCGGGACGTGCCTTCATTGCGCCCGGGGGCAAAACAAGATTTTGCACCCTTTCTGCTTTCGAACTCGTTTTTTCTCTTACTTTAAGTTGTTCAAAGGAAGAAGGCGCACATTTAAGGTCCTGCGCCTGGGGGCGCGGACCCCCCTCGCCCCCCGGTTGTACCGCCACTGTATTGAATTATTAAAGTCATAGTTTTGATAGAGGATTTTATTTTATACAATTTTTAAAAATATCAACATGTTAGAAAAAAACAACTATTAAGCAATTTAGAGGGCCAAAAATTCCCAGAAATATAAGCAAATTGGAGGGCTGAACTTTGAACTAGGTTACCTAAATTTGAGCTAACTTAGATACTCCCGTGCTTGAAAAGGTCAAAGGTTTCTCCGTCGCCCAACCATTAGTAACTTCAGTTGTGCTCCCCCCTACTTTCAAAAGCAATTCTTAAGCCCTGTTAAAAAAAATTCTTAAATTGTAGAGTTCTGTTATTTCCAACGTTTATGCCATAGAACAGAACGGCTTGAAAAAGTTGTTTTTCACCAATTTTTGTTAATTGGTTTCTTTAACCAAGATGGGATACGAACTAAATTGGCATAATACAGGGTCATCCAAGAACAAATTATTACACGGAGACTCAAGACAAAACATTTTTATATGCATTAATTGATGCCTCAAAATTTAAATTGAAATGTAAGGTATGAGGGACGTTATTGCGTTCTGTTGAGTTCTATGACTAGTTCGTCAAGTAAACTAATTTAATATCTATTAACATTTCATCAGTCTACATAGGTATTATTACTTTCATACGCTAAAGTATTTGATACAAACAATACCGTTCGCTATTTTGATTTCAAAGGAACGCCTGCAGACTTAGGGGCGCACTTTGGACTTTGCCACCCCGGAGATATAACTGCCACCACACCACTGTCTGGAGGCTGCCTTCAAAACACTAATTTAAGAAGCTAATGCAGATCAGACCTTACTTTTTAGGTATATTAGAATTTTTCAAAGAAGGATTTATACTGAACTTACTGTTGACGTCACCAGCATTGTCAGAAAAAATCTGAAAGTCAGGTGATCTGTTTTGAAAGAGTTGCCATTACATCAAAAAATAAAGTAAAATTCTCCTGACTCGAGACAAAAGCCATTGTAAATAGGCATTAATTAATTTTTTTTTAGAAATTTTATAATTTTTCCAAGCAATATATATACTGAAGTTACTGATGACGCCATCAGCGTTGTGAGAACATAACTGAAAGTCACATGCTCTGTTTCGAAAACTTGCTATTATATCGAAAGAGAAAAAATACTTTAGAGAAAAAGTTCTTAAAGAGCTACGGCAAATAGTCATGAATATCATTATCAAGTTAAAACGTTAGCCTAATAGAGGAAAATGGAAAATGTCTCTCGAGTTTGCTAATATTTCTAAGGACGTTATCAGTCTTTGGAAGATATTTGGAAATTAAAAAAATGAAAACAAAACTTTTTTCTTTCAAGAAAGCGTCAATGAGTAATAAATTATATGATAATAAAATGAGCTATTTGTTCGAAATCCCAAATTGCAGCCACATAGAAATGTGGGCCAATGTTCAGGAATGTTTTTTAATTTTACCGACTTTCCGTCAAAGTTTCTTGATTGTCTAAATTTGTGAAAAAAACAACTTTACTTTTACATAAAGTGGATACTGTCCTTCCGTCAAATTACTAACAGAAGTCAAACGTTGATTCCCCTCCCAAGGAATCGCAGTTCCTTTCTCCTTGTCGATTGCTAATGTGATTGGTTCATCTAAGAGTATGATATTGTTTTCTTTAATAAACTGCTGCATTTTTTTAAATATGTTTTTTGTCTAACTTGAATTTTGTTTCTGTTATGCATGCGATATTTTACAAGTTCTTTCGTCATTATCTTGCAATTACGAACATGATTCAACATTGCAGAATACGAGTCAATCTCTATTTCTGTGATATTTTCTTTATTGGGACTTTCGTCCTTTTCTCCTTTAACGGCAGCTTGCGATTTTGAATTGTCATTCTTTCGCTTATGTTCTCCAATAACTTTGTTTTTAATGTGGTAATACATTCATTCAAATAGAAAGAAATCAAAAAGAAATAAATTTTTTTTAAAAAAATTTAATTTATGGCTATAGTAATTACAATGGCTTTTGTCACCAATCTTGATTCCATATAATAGCTAATTTTCAAAAAAGAAAATCACATGGCTTTCAGATAGCCTCTGAGAATGCTGATGACGTCATCAATAATTTCAGTATATATCCTTCTTGGAAAAATTATAAAATTTGTAAAAAAATTTAATTGATGCCTATTTACAATCCCTTTTGTCTCGAATCAGGAGAATATTACTTTATTTTTTGATATAATGGCAACTCTTTCAAAACAGATCACTTGATTTTAAGATACTTTCTGACATTGCTGGTGACGTCATCAGTAACTTCAGTATGTATACTTCTTGGAAAAATTATAAATTTTTTTTACGATTGCAGCTTCAGAACTAAATCGCGACTTGGATATTATATCTGATTGGGCGTATCAATGGCGTATGCTATTTAATCCTGACCCGAAGAAACCTGCCCAGGGTGTTATTTTTTCAAGAAAAATACCATCTGAAGATCATTTACTTCAGGAATTCAATGGTTGCTGACAGCACAGAGCAGAAGCACCTAGGTCTGATTCCAGACAAAAAGTTGAATTTCAATTGGCATATCGAACAAAAGCTCACCCTTGCATACCAAGTGGTTGCAAAAATAAAAAACCTTTTTCCCATCTTACCTTGCAAATGCTTATTAGTGATATACAAAACTTTTATTCGTCCACATTTAGATTATGGAGACATAATTTTTGATATGCCTCTAAACGAATCCTTTTGTAATAAAATACAGCAACTGCAGTACAAAGCATGTCTGGCAATATCAGGAGCTATACAAGGTTCGTCTAAGGAAAAACTCTGTAATGAACTTGGTTTAGAGAGTCTCAAAGATCGTAGATGGTCCAGGAGGCTTTCTTTTGTTCAAAATAATATCACATAGGTCACCAAAATACCTCTTTGACGTTCTCCCTAAAACTCAGTCTTCATATGCAACTAGAAACAAATCTGACAAAAGTTTTTACTGCAGGAATGATCGCTTTAAAAACTCTTTTTTTCCTTTCTCGATTTGTGAATGGAACAAACTTGATCTGGTTATTAAGAATTCTGCATCTTTGCCCATTTTCAAAAACAAAATTTTAAAATACATTCGTCCTTCTCAAAGCTCAATCTTTGATATACATTACCCAGAAGGTATTAAACAACTTGCGAGATTGAGACTTCTAAGTCATCTTCGGGCCCATAAGTTTGACCATAATTTTCAAGATTGTCTTAATCCTTTATGCGACTGCAGTATCGAAGTGGAAGATACTGAACATTACTTTTTGCGCTGCAAAAATTTTGCTTCTCTTCGCAATTATCTCTTTCATGTGTTTGTGATAACTTTTACGCTTTGAATTCATTTAATCAAGTAAATTTGTTTCTTTACGGTGGCAAAGCGTATGATGGACTATACTAATAAACATATTTCAGAAGCAGTTATTCTTTTTGTAAAATCTTCACAGCGTTTTTTAATGAACTTATTCGCATCTTAATTTGCACTCCATGTTCCTCCCTCCTATTTTCTATTGTTGTTTTTAATTTATTATTATTATAATTATTATTATTTTATTATTATTATCATTATTTTTTTTTTTTTTTTTTTTTTTTTTTTAAT
>JANSTP010232214.1:0-11338 GCA_025330745.1 Cladonema radiatum | reverse complement strand
TTAACAAGAAAAAGGATGAAAGAAGACCAAATAGAATGGAATCAGGAAGGCAAATGCCTCCTAGAGCAGAGAACGGAAGATTCATGGCAAACGCCAGAACGACTAGGAACTATCCTATCAGAAACAATCGGATGAACAGACTACCACTAAGACCTACATTCAAAAATAACATTCAAGCCCCAAAACCTGCACCAAAAGAACCAATGCCAATACCGGCCAGAAACGAACCACCCAAACAGGTAAAAATAGAAGTTCAAGATAGAAACCAGATAACGTGCTGGAGATGTGGTAAGAAAGGACATTATAAATCCGAATGCCAAGCCGTAGTTGCAAAGGTAGATACAATATCACTTTCATGCAACAAAGTAGGACTAACAGAATATGCTCAACGAAACTTACCATCAATAACGATTTCCACCCGGAACGGGGAAACGCAAGAATTCTTAGTGGATACGGGATCAGAAGTGAATCTGATATCCGAAGAGTATGCAGACGCAATAACGGCCACAGATCCTGAAAATATTATAGAATACCCATTTAACAAGACGTTACAAAGTTTCGACGGTTTCAAGGTCAAAAGTGCACAAGGTGCGGAAGTTAGAATGCAGATACCGACATACGACGCTGACGACAACCAACGAATGGTAGAGCAAGTTATTCCATTCATAAAATTCGGGAATGTAAATATTCTTGGCAGCGCATTCTTTTCCAGGAATAACGCATTACTTGATTATGCAACCGATCCAGCCGATCTAGTAATCGATTATGAAGATGCCATTAAAAATGTGGTGGATCAAGAGTCAGAATTTGATAATGACCCAAACTAGCTAGGCTTTTGGGAGTAGCCATTAACCCAGCTAGGATCAACAGTATTAGGACCGGACCGGATAAGGAAATGTACCAGGAAGAGTTAAATATGATAATTAAAAGATACCAAGATGTTGTAGATTACAACAAGCCTTGCAGTTATCCTGAAATAGATATAAAAACAACAGGTGAGCCAATAAAGCAGAAGTATTATACGACTACACCAAAGAAACAAAAAGCGACGGAGGAAGTCATCGAAAAACTGAAGAAACAGGGAATACTTGTGGATAGTGACAGTCCATGGGCATCACCCTGTATCGTGGTAGAAAAGGCCAATGGATCTTGGAGACTCTGCGGAGACTACAGAAAACTAAACTCTATTACGATAAAGGATAGTTTCCCTTTACCGAACATAGAAATGCTTTTCAACGCCGTAGGGGAACAAAAGCCTAAATACTTCACTAAGTTAGACATGGAACAGGGGTTTCACCAATTAAAGCTATCAGAAGATGCTATGAACAAGACCACAATCAGCACTTCGCAAGGGTTATACAAATACACAGTTATGCCATTTGGTATAACAAATGCACCAGCAATATTCCAAAGAGCCATGACTCACTACCTCGAATCATTCTTGAAGACAGGAAAGGTATTAGTATTCATAGATGATATACTGATCTTTACCCAGACTCTAGAAGAACAACTGGAAATCTTGAGGCCCATGTTCACAATGTTCATGGAAAACAACCTCAGACTTCGACCAGAAAAATGTGAGTGGCTAGTAGAAGAAACAGACTATCTCGGATTTCATCTGTCTGAAAAAGGTGTAACCCAAACTCCGAGAAATCTTGCGAAAATAAAGAAAACAAAGTTGCCAACAAATACCAAGGAACTTCAAGCAGTCATGGGATTGTTTGGATTCTATAGGCGACTAGTACACAAGTATAGTGATAAGATAGCTCCATTATCCAACCTAATAAAAGGAAAAGATAGAAGGAACCCTGAGGATATCGAAATGAACGAAAAGGCAGTTAAAGCCTTCGAGTCATTAAAGCACGAATTGTCCAAAGTTAAAATCTTGGCTTATGCTCAGCCAGACGTCGACTTCATGATGTATACTGATGCATCCAAGATTGCCATCAGTTACGTCTTGACACAACCATTTGCATTATCATGTAAATGCGATGACACGCCAAAAAGACCAATTGCAGGAATGAACATCATCATCGAGACTAAAAAGCAAACTCGTTGCAACAATTGCAACAAGGTCCTTTTAATCGAAAAGCCCATTAAGATGGACTCAAAGATGTTACCTGAGTACGATCGCAATCGAGAAGACTCGGAAACTTTCAGTTCTACCAAATTGGAGATGCGAGCGATCGAATTTGGCTTAGAATCAACACGCATCTATACAAGAAATCGAAAGATCAGGATATACACAGATAACAATAACTTGGTAACTGCAAAGAAACATCTAGCGAAAGTTGGCACTGCCAACAGCATATTTAACCTCTTATCGGAATACAATGCAGAATTAGTATACCTTCGTGGAACATACAATGTCCACGCAGACAAACTCTCAAGAGTAATGTTCTGCGAGGATTAATAATTCAAACACAACGTTTGAATTCCTTAGAATTTTAAAAAAAAAAATAATAAAAAAAGAGGAGGGTGCTTGATTTAGTTGATTTAGCCTTCCTACTTGAAAATAAAAATGAATTAAAATTATTTCAATGAGAAAGTATTTAATGAAAAGTATTTAATAAAGGCAAGAAATAATAGTGTAATAATAAGGTAAAGGGTATGCGCCTACCCCTATTATTATTACATGGAAGTTATTTGAATAAACATAATAAAAATGGCAAGAAATAACAGTATAATTGCAAGGTTTAGAAGAATCGCCCACTTTGATTGTAATTATATGGAAGTTATTTGGCAAGGAATAACAATATGACTATGAGGTATAGAAGCTTCGCCAGCTTTGATTATGGTTATATGGAACTTATTCGATGAAAGACCCCGAGTGAAGGGGCCATAAAATGGTTAGAAAGGCAACAGGTAATAGCAGTGGTAATGCGGTTTAGAGGAATTTGCCAGCCTGGAGTAACCCACTGTGGTATGTACCGAGTAGAGTAATAATAAAAATAACCATTATAGTAAATCAATGGCAAGGATAATAGTAATGGGAGAGCGGTTTAGAGGATAGCGCCAATCCTGGAGTAACCCATTACGGAACTTATCACTCTCTAAGAAGGAGACAGGCAAGGATAATAGCAACGAGACGACGGTTTAAAGGACGTCGCCCATCCTTGAGTAGCTCGTTGTGGAAGTTATCAACAAATTTAAAATTACCGGCAAGGATAATAGTCGCGGGAAAGCGGTCTAAAGGAACTCGCCCATCCTTGAGTAACCCGCCACGGAACTTATCAATTAACCTATTGTATTCGAAAACAATAACAAAACAGTTACAAGAACCATGTAACACACATTCTACATTCAGTCATGATTAGACACTCTAACGAGACAGACATGGAGGAATCCGACAGAAATTCAGAAACAAAGTCACGATTAAATAAAGATATCCAACTACTAAAGATATCATATGTCGTCATAGGGTCAGTAGTAACAATGATACTACTAGTAATCACCCTGAGAGAAATACGTGACAGTCAGATAATGAGGAGATTTGATTACCGCATCAAGCAACTAAAAGTTGAAACGGAAAGCGATGATGACACAAGAACAAGACAAAGACGACAAACAACAAGCAACACTATAGACTGTAGAAACGGATTAACACAATGTTACCGTAACGCTACATGTTGCATGCAGACGACAACACCTACCTGTTGCAATCATATGTCAGCAGTAGACACAGGAACAAAGCAAATAAACTGTCCTAGCGGCGAAAAAGTAGTAGCCGTTGAAGACCAGAGATCCAAGAAAGTTTATTTTGCATGTGCAGCTCAAGAAAGACCTGAATACACGGTAAAGGATGCATCAGCGGGTGGAGAAGTATGCCTTAGAGGATACTGCTACACCTTACCATTTACAACGAAACAAATAGGGTTTGACAAGAAGCAATATGTCTACTCTACATACAAAAAGGACGAAGAATCACGACAACTGAGATATATTGATGTATATCCATGCAAGGACAGAAAGACGGGATGTTTAAAAAGTCAAGATTGTGGACAATCCACAATGCTGTGAGTACTCTCACTCCACCAGCAGAAGATTCTGTTATGATGAATATTTAGTTTATAAAAACAAACTAACATCATGCACAAGCTTCGCACAAATTTTGAAAAATAACGAAGCCCTTAAAGAATACGAATTACCAGGCTTGCCCGGATTGTTCGTAAGAGGTGACAAAAACACAGACAATAAACTGGTTTACACCTACCAGCGAGCAAAGTCACGAAAAAGAATAATATCACCAGTTCATCAAACACCAAGCAAGTGTTATGACAATTATACCACTTGTGACTATGATGAAGTTTGCGACTACAGAGTAACCTTAAAAGCTCATGGTTGCTCGCCCATCGACATGTTGGATGGACAAGTCATGTGCCCGTCCGGGGAATTCATAATGACTGACATAGCAAAAAACAAAGTAAAGTGCGATAGAATAACGAAAGACAATAAACCAAGGAATCATGAAAGAAACACAGTTCCAAACACCTATAAAGGAGCAACCTTCGCTCATTATTATTGGGGAAACAAAACCATAAAAAGGGACCAAATGCTGTTTGTCCATAACTCATTCAGCAATAGACGAAATATAGTCAGAAAGGAAACTAAACAATGTGATAATACGACTGCATGCACGATAGATCAGATTTGCTGTTATGTATCTCCACAAATGAAATGTTGCGACATATATCAGGGAGACTGCAAAGCAGAACTCAGCCAACTGTTTCCACTTTACGAATTCACCGACACTGGAATGCTACCACAGTTCAAAGTAAGCAAAATAGCTCCAAAGTGTATACCATTCACAGACAAATATGTCCCGGGAGGAAGAGGAAAAGTGACTTGCGTAAAGTCATTTTATGACAAGGATAGAATATGTGTGATAGGAGAACCTCCAATACAAGAAGGAACGAAGTTATATTCATTCACATATGATCAGAAAACAGCTAAGGAAGGAATTAAGTCACCTCCCAAACAATACAAGAATCCCTATCCGGAATACACACCAAAATTCTGGAGAAAATGTGTAGACACAGAACAATTCTGTACGAAAGACAAGATATGTGATTCAAGCAACGGATTATGCTTTGAGTATGCTCTAGGTAACAATTGCCCTGAGAAATGCTCTACTAATTGCATAAGAAAGATCGAAAAAGGCACTATAGGAAACGGATGCAAAAATTTTGATCCACAATACGCTAATGTAGATGTATTAACAGGAACTGAAACGTGTCTAACCAAGAAACACTTGTGTGCAGTAGTATATCCACCGGGATATACCAACGGATCCAGATACGCTTTTAGCTACTGGTACGACCTTAGCAAGTCTAGCTTAGGCGTAAGGCCGTCAGAAGTAAACCCGAATACAACAATCGGATGTATACAAGAAAGACATAACTGCACTAGCACAACACACTGCCTACAAGGAGTATGTTGCATAAGTAACGGACTACCACAATGCTGTCCGTTGTTACATGATACCCCAACACTAATTTGCGGACGTAAGTTCGTGACAAGAAAGAAAGACGGAAATGTAATAAAGGAATTATGTAGCTGTGATTACAAACTCATACAATATGAAACGGCTACCATTTGCCAAGAACAATTTGGCATAAAATATTGCAGACAGTCACCCAAACAAGGAGACCCAGCAGATTCACACGTTGTGTTTACAACAGCAGGATCCAGTGATAGGTTAGTAACGCCAACTACGCCACCTACCACGCCAGCACCGACTTACACACCGGAAGAACACATAGTGATCTTCACCAGAATAGTCACCGCAGAATTTGACTGGTCAGCTGCAAGATATGACGGATCTTACAATGATTTCTGCTACATAAAAAGGAATGACGAGAGAAAAGCACTGAATTCCAATTGCAGTAATCAAGCAATTCAAATCTACAAAGATGGAGGATTACCAATAAACATCACGGAAAGAATTAACTCTATATTACCAAAAACTTGTAGTTTCAGTCACAATGATACAAACTACTATATACCTGATAAGAAACAAAATAAACCAAGGCATGACTGTCAAACATACTCAACATGCAAGGAGAATCCGGAGATATTAACCTTCTCGGCAAATATGCCACCAGCATGTTCAGAAGTATCAGACATACAAAAGTGGTACGATAGTTTATACAATATAAACTATGATATAACACACGATGGTCTAGCTATCCGATTAAAAACAGGATATCAGTCTGTACACCTCATAAAAAGATTAACTGAATATCCACATCTACCACAACCAGACATAGTCAGGATTAACGCTACAATAGCAAAGAAAGAAACTTGCAATGAACCATCAGCAATATGCGAGTTATGGGAGAAAATAGGAATATGTATCCCAAATACAGACATCAACCTTAATGGCAATAAAATCACTAAGGATTTAATAGACGAAGTATGCCCTTCAACATGCCAAATATGCCCACCAATTAGAGCAAGATACAGAAGAGCAGCAGGAAATTGCTCTACGACAGGCATAGATAAGGAAGACTGCTATGAAGAAAAAATGTTGACACAATGTCAACTAAATGATCCCTGTAGAAAGCACTTCAATAAAGAAGGATATTGCATTGTCACTAATGGAAAATGCCCAAAGAATACACTGCTAGGAAAGGTATTTGACTGCAAGACAAAGAAAAACATAGTAATGTATGACCTATCATTAAAGAATTCCATTGCAGTAGACCAACTGTTGCAAAATCAATACCAGGCAACTATATTTAAGTATCTACCAGATACTAGCATTATAACAGGCATCCTAGTAAGTATGTTCACTTACTCGTCTGATAGAAAAGTGGCAAGGAAAACAAGACCCACTAAGCAACAATTGCTTAGCGTTTATCAGCTCTTTATAAACAACGGAAAGAAATCCGGAGAAACACCAATATATACGACAGGAGAGCAATACTTTTACGAATTAATAAACGCAAAATTGGAAGGTAGTAACGACTACCTCACATCAATTGATACTACGAAGTGCCTTAGCTTTAATTCACTCCAAACGAGCGAAGAGAATCAAAAAATCTATGAATTATACCACGACAAGAACATACAGATTAATGCTACCCTGACGGAAAAAACGAAATACTATAACGATGGAAACAGCACCATTTGTTACGATGGAATGGAGACAGTATTTTATCTCAGACCAAAAAATCACACGGAACTAGATTTTCAACTTGTGAAAAGGAATATAGAAGTAAAAAACTACACTGATATAATACAGATAGAAAGTCTCAACGTGGCATCTTATGAAAGAATGCAAGTAAACGGTATATCGATATTACAAGACAATCTTGTAATAGCACCTGTTTTGAGTACCGCTGCACAAATACAGCAACTCAATATTTCATCAAAAATTGTGAAAAAGACAGACGCCGATAAGTTGTGGCAAAATAACGACGTATTGTCTACATTACAGATACGTCTGAAATTACAAGAACAACAGAAAGATATTCGCAGAATAAGAAAATTAACCTACGGTATAATGCAAGAGGAAGGATTCATATCCAACAATAAGCATTATACTCACCAACAAGTCCTAGGAGACCTATTGGCAAGTTATGAATGTGACAACATTACAGGATACTTACCGATATATGAAAGAAGAATAAGGCACCAATGCTTTCAAGAGATACCAATTGTATTAGACCCAAAAAGTATAACAGTCAACCAGACCACGAGGAAATGTATTTACTATCCAGCAATACCAAAGTTCTTGGTGCAGCTGACGAAATACATAGACAACGATACAATTCTAGTAAAAGGAGACAAAGTAAAAGTCAACAAAGAGAACCTAATGAAACTACTGATAGAAGTTACCAAAAATGGTAGCAATCTTACCAACGGCCTACCAAATAATGACAGAGTAACCAAAGATAGAGTCTTGACAGAACTCAACAGACAAAATGTCGTCATTAAATGTCCAGAACACTACGACCCAGAAAACATCAAGTTCGTAGATGTACTCACAAGAAGAATCGTGCAGTCGCCAATCGTCACACAATGTGAGGAGTTGACGCCAATCTTTATCAAACACGGATCAAGGTACTATGAAGCATCCCTAGACATCGGGATAAAACAGATAAATAGTTCCAGAATTCAGGTATACAATATAACTGATCTGGAAAAGGAACTCACAGTTCAAAAAATCAGCGAACTCACTGATACCTACTGGACACCAAGGACTCCACCTATCAACAGACATCTTACATTAGCAGCAGCTAACTTAAAAAACGAAGAGCTAAATTTCCAATTTAGTAGAATAGACAAAGAGGAAACTCTCAGAGAAAGACAATATGACTTGAACCTAAGAGATTTAGGTGATCGTCTCCGAAAAAAAGAAGAAATCGAAAATAGATAGAAAAAAGATAATATCTGAAGTTAAAACCGAAGTTAAAAGGATCTACAAGATCAACAATGAAAGGTACAAACAGTTAATCAAGGAAGTGACCGAACTTGAAACTAAGCTGGATTCATTGTCCCAGCAACAAGAAAAGCTAAAAAAGTTTGTAAAAGAAGAAAATAGAACATTCACTTTACAAATAGCAGATTTAACAAGCAAAGAGGCGAAACTAGAAAAAAAGGAATTTCGCCTAGATGCGATAATAACTGATTTGAAAGGAGAACAACTCAAGCTTAAAGAAAAAATCAGCGAGTTAGAATCAGAAACAGCTAACAATACGTTACAAATACAGCTGTTATTACAGAAATATGAGTTACTGCAAAATAATATAACTCGTCTGCAAGTTCAGAACAAAGCCATCAATATTGAATTGAAGCAGCATTCAAACGACATCGATCATCTGCAGAATAAACAACTCATATTAGAAGCTGCAGTATCAAAGAATAAGCAACAAATCATCATCAATAAAAAGAAGATCGCCAATAACACAGTAAGAATTCTTGATAATCAACACAAAATTCACGTGTTACAAAAAGGCCTTAGAAAAGAAATTGCAGATAGAAAGGACTAAAGGACACTACAGAACGCTAAAGGCTACACAGACAAGGCTATTGATCAGAATAACAAGGACCAAAGCGATAACACTAGTGGATTCTGGAATGATATCACGTCATTCTTTTCTGATATCTGGAATGGTATTAAAAATGGCATCGGAGGAATCTTTTCTGCTATTTGGAAAGCAATTGAATTTATCTTAAAGCCATTGCTGATAGCATTAGCTGCATTGCTAGGCCTGTACATAATATACAAGCTAATAGTATATTGCACACCAAAACTGATAAACTCAATCAAGAAAGCCAATGAAAAGTCATTTAAATCAGCCAGAAAGTTGTTGAACAAAAGAGGCGAAAAAATACCAAATTACAAGGAAACTAAGAAAATCGCCTTGAACGATGTTCTCAAAGAACCTGAGAAAATTGATGAAGTCAAGAAAGAACTACCTTATGAATATCCTAAATGGGTAAAAAATTACTTTAGTTGTTGCAAAACCTGCCAGGAAACTTATCCGGACGATGTAGTTTTGGAAAATCTGAACGACAAAAGTGCAGTTGTCAACAATATAAGGACAATCCTTACAAAAAGGAAAGACGAAGAAACCACCGACGATGGACAACAAATTAGAGTGAAATTCTCTAATACAAAGACGGTGAGAAAATATGAAGCCTAATGCCGATAGACGGTAGAATTTAGGGTACAATACACTAAAAATACCTACGTTGCTAGGCAAAATATTCAAATCAAAACATTGGGTTATTTTCTTGTACAATACTTGAAAATTCCTCAGTTCCTAAGTAGAATTAAGCTTTAAAAAATCATCTGCTAATGTTTACATAACGAAATAACTTATGTAAACAAACCGTAAAACCTATTTCAAACTACTCAGAAAAGTAAATAAACGCCTAAAAAAAGTTTAATTAACTGAGTAAATAAACAGAAGTAAAAAGTTCCACTTTTAGCAAGACTGCTTTAGTATAAAAAGGCGGTTAAGAAGTATGGAACAAGTAAATTTAGACGAGTTTATTTTTGACTTTGAAGTTTCTTCACCAATTGTAGACCTTACCTTTGGTGATTTTAACGATAAACTCGAGGAAGAATTTAGTCGGTTAAAGACTATCGCAGACAGTGAAAGTGACAACAGTAAACAATTTGCTGTGCCACTTGTAGAAAATAGCGACAACAAAGAAGAAACAGTATTGGTCAATAAACAATTTATTGACAGGAAAAATACTGTGACAGAAGAAATTACAGATTTAGTGTGCCACGAAAAATTCGAGGCAGAAAGAGTACATAAAAGTCCAAACAAACAATTTGTGAAGGACGGAAATACTCGTGCTGACGGACAGTCCGACAGCAAGAAAGAAGTTAGCAAGTCAGAGAAAACGGTACGATTTCATATACCATATAAGACACAAAACACGGAAACAATTTCTGTGGAAAAATCGGAAGAAGGAACAATTCCTTCTGAGGAAAAAGTTAGACAGACTAAAAAGAAAAACTACGGAACAGTTCCAGGACATCTAAAGGAAATAGCAAGGAATCAGTTTGAACTATACCTTGAAGAAGATCTAGTTCTATCCAAAAATAGAAGCAGCACGGTGCAAATTTATAACAGATTGCCCAGTGATTGCACAATAAAGGCGTTCAACAAATATATCAAAATACATTTCATTAATATAAAAAGAGGTCTTATCGGAATAAAGCCAGTCATACGACACTTGTTCAGACGGCACAGACCTATTGCACTTACATCGCAACCAGAATCGTTGTTAAAAAGCGTTGTGGTAAAACCACCAAAGGATATAAGTAAAGAAGATTTACTAGTAGAGAACGCATATCACGAGTGGAAGGAACGCCCGTTCTTTGACACTAGTAAGAGATTCCCGGAAAGAAATCCTGCTTACAATAACCAGGATAAAACGGCTGAACATTTCAGCTATCTTTCATACCGTACCAACGTCAGCTACGTGTTACTAATAAAATCTTTAGAATACGCAGCTGCAGAAGAGAATCGTACAGCCCAGTGCAAACATACGGTATATTTAAGCAAGCAGCTCGAGAAATCGGAGTTTATCGAGCAAGGATTGTTGAAACTGAAGATCAAACACCCGAATAACAAAAAGTACCAGACCTTCATCTCAAATCAGATAAAGTCTATTCAAAAGCAGATAACACGGATTAACGAGTCAAGGGAGAACCATGACAACACTTGTATCTGTAGCTTATCAACAGACAGAAGGAAAATTGGTACTTAAGAGCTCACAAGGAGCCGCTGGTTACGATATACCAGTAACAGACCTCATAAAGCAAACGAATCCGTTCATCCAGCCCGGAGTGGTAACGAAGCTTCGATCG
>JANSTP010232213.1:0-20985 GCA_025330745.1 Cladonema radiatum | reverse complement strand
TGAAAATTTCAAAAGCCCGCCTCCAATTTTCGCCTCCAATCGCACGTTGATTAGGCCTTTTACTTGAGTACGCCTTGTATCGATGCAACAGAGTTCAAGTTCGAATGCGCTTCCAATTATGATATAAATTCGCTGATGTTTTCAAATTACAAAAACAAACAAAGGGGCAAGGCCTTGATTGGAATAGCGCCTCCTGGTATGGGGATATTATTAAGTGATATTTATCCAGGTTCAATTTCAAATTCTGCTCTAACCGAGAAGACAAATGTATTAAATTATGTAGCAGAGCATCGTGAGGTGATGACTGACAGAGGATTTGTAGTCAAGGATTTATGTATTAATAAAGGTGTCTTTCTTAATAGACCAAAACAGAAAAATTGTGACCAGTTTTCAGGAAATTATGTGCAAGATAACTTTAACATCGCTGCAACTCGGATTCATGTAGAGCGTTGTATCGGACGTGTGAGAGACTGGAAAACTTTAAACCGAGTTTGGCCGTTGAATCAAATGAATTTATTAAGTCCAGTTTGGCAAATGCTGTGCCACATTATAAATATTACTATGGATCCCATTGGACCTAAGGAAACTTAGTGTCATTAATTTTTCACTTATTTTAATTTATTTTAATAATTTTAATTTTTATATGTTAGGAAATTTTATGTATGTATGTTTTGTGACTTTTAAATATTATGTTTGCACTTTTCAGAGATAAACAGATTAAATAGTAGGGTTTAAACATCCAACAAATGTCAAATATTTTACAACTATTTTATCTTGCGATAATTTTTTTTGAGGAAAGAATAAACAACCAACAAGCTATAGGTTAACAAAATCATAATAATTAGATACATGATTGTCAGAAAAACAAACTCAGTAAATATTTTAACAACTCTAGACTGACAGGCTTTTAAATTAAAAACAAAACTTTTTCACTCAGATTTGCAAATCTATTTTTGCCAACAAAGTTCAGCGGTTTTACATGTTTCGCACATTCCTTTGCGTAGGTACGTAGTGGTTTCAGCAAATCGAATTTTAAGTTTTTTGAAAGTTGTTTCTTCTCCAAGTTTGCTTAATGTTTCTGATACCTTATAAAACCATTCAATCAACATTTCGGTTGTTAATAGCGCATCCCAGAGATCTTCTCATATATGCATTAAAGCAGGATCTCGATGAATCATAAAAAAATCTGCTGAATTTGTTTCTGGATGGTATGAAACAAGAGCAGTACTGTGAGCCTCAGTACAGGCCATATGAAGCTGACATTGCACAAAATAAGATGGAACTGCATTCAATGACTGTTTGCTGAACGTGTTTTAATTTCAATAAAAAGACCTTGGGGGCCAAGAGCATCTGGATTGGTACCATATTTGGGTTTTGTTGGATGGTTAAAAAGACCACATAATGTTGTAGCTTTTGAAAATTCCTCAATATAAGCTCTTGCTTTTAAAAAAAAATGTCCCTGTCTGATATCGAGAATATGCAATACATCTCTCTCAGGTAAACCATCTCGAACTACTCTCCACATATATTCAAACTGCTTTTTGCCATACATACAAATGAGAGCTGGCATCCTTGATCCAGTGATTTTCTTTTTTCTAGCACCTTGCCAGGTGTCAGTGTTCTGTTGTGTCTAGACATAATTGCTTCCAGTAGGAGAGGGTGCATTCATAAAGGATATATCAATTTGTATGTTTTGCACATACTTATCACTTATTTGTTGAGATATGTTATTTTTTAGCATTTTATAAGATTTATCATCTGGTTTGTACACTGTTGTTGTTGTTGTTTCAACGATTATTGGTATGATTCTTGAAGAAATAATGTTCTCAGAAATACATAACTCCTTTGATGATTCTTTTTATGTTGTTTTTTCATCTATAACTTTATTTTATTTCAATATATGGTCATCAAAGTCAGAATGGACAACATAAGTATGATCAGAGAGTCCTTAGAATAAATATTTATAACTTAGGTGTTTGCCCACCAAAGAAATTTTACAATTTTCAGAGTTTGATAGCACAGAGTAAACATGTTCTGTTACAGGGATTTCATCATCCAATTTTTTATTTAGATCTAAAGTAATTGAATTTACATCTCTTTTAAAGTATGATTTTTGAGGGTCTGCAGAAGAAATTTAGTAAGACTTGTTGTCTTTTCTCTTTGCTGATGTAACTTTTATTTCCTTTAAAGGAACCATTGGAATGGACCCTTTCCCAACTTCCCGATGCCAGCTGATGGGGCTGCTCTGTGCAAGTTAGCTCTAACATTGTTTCACCAGTGTCTTTAAAGTGCTTGAGGAAAAGTATTAATGCTAGAACATGGCAACATAAACCACTAGCTCCGACTGGGCAATTACAATGAGCTTTTTTAGGAATGTTTTCCATGAATTGTATAACAGCAGGCCTTGACTGTTGACCATGAGACTTTTTTTATCATAGCTTTTACATAGAAGAAAGTATTTTCTTGTAAGTTTTTGACAGAAACTATCTTTCTGCTTTGCAACATCCTGAAAGCCTTGTCCTGTTGACCTTTACTCCCTTGACATTGCTGTGACACATCTTCCAAAAATATGCCCTCAGTTACAATAGGATAAGCCTCCTTCTTATTTGTCCAGGGAGCACTTGAAGGTGAATAACAAGTGGGTCCAAACTGCATGGAAAGCTCTAGTTTTGAGTGGTTTTTAGTTTTGAGCGTGTTATTAGTTTTGGGTATCGCTAATTCTTCTTAATCCTTGAAATAAGCTCTTGTTTGTTTCCAGAGACAAAAAGTCCAATATTTCTCAGCCATTCAGCAGCTTGTTCTTTTGTGTAGTTTTCAGGATTGTTCGTTCCTCTTCGGTATCGCCTTAAGCTACCATTTTGAAAATTTTTCCATCCGAATTCGAAACAATAGAAATCCGGAAGTTGGGTAATGGACGGCTGTGGTCTCAGTGGGTTTAAAATGGCGTGGTCACCTTTGATAAGCAGCTACAAACAGCACGTCTAGTGGGCAGCCATGTTGCAGAAAAAAAAAACATGATCACTATCAGCAGCACCACATTGAGCACAAGAGGTTAGACTGCAAGAGAGCAATTTAAAGTTAGCTCAGAAAGTAAGATATTGAAGTAAATGTAAGCCTTCCTAACCAATATATAAAGAGGCATGAACCACCAAAAGAAACATAGCAAAATTGATAATAGAAATTCAAAATATTAGTGAAGTCGTAACAATTTGCTATTATTTGTTATACAAAGAAGTCATAAATGTGACGAAAAACAAATTGCATGTATGTTGTGTCCACCCCAGAAAAAAGCGCTGCCAATCCTTTGGCACAACATACCATGTCTGCAACCATGTTACGATTTGTAAGGAGAAACTTAAAATGAATTTCAATGGAAATTCAAATCAAATATACTTAAGCTAAAACAATACCAACAAAAAGCATACAAACAAAAATCACATTGGCCACATAAAATATATATACCATCATCATAATCTTGACCATCAACAACACCCAGCTGGCTGCAGGACATTATTGTTGATGTATATTACCAGGTGTTCCGGATGAGCACCATCCATCGATGGCACCCGCCATATTCAAATGGTACATATGTAAAACAAGGACAGATAGACAAAAACACACACAAACATTACACACACAAAAATACAAACAGCAAACACCCACACACAAAAAAATATTATCAAGAAATCTATTAGAAAGAATATAAACAATATAAAAATAGATATAGATATGTAAAAAAAAAAAAAAATTACGAAGACCGGCTTACATAAGTGGAGGGATATTTATTAGCATTTGAATAAAATGCATTCTATAGTGTCAAATCAGAAATAATCTCATCTCTTGACCTGGAGTACTTCGAAGCAATTTTATGTTTATCAATAGCAGTCTTTAGGAAGAATGATAATTCTCTGTGCTTAGCCCCCTGATTATTCATTCTGTTTAATAAAGAATTTATGGATTCAATAAAGAGGTCATATTGGGAAGTGACACGAAATATTCGTAAAACCTCTGCAGAAATTGTATTGTAAAAGATTTTGCTTGGTATATTGCTATTTTTATGAGGCATTTTTACAATAGGGAAACCAAAATCATCCCTCTTGTCGAAAAGGGAAGTTATAAATTTTTTATTCTTTATTTCTATTGATATATCAAGAAAAGAAGCTTTTTTAGATGATCTATTTTCATGTTTGAGATCTAATTCGACTGGATAAATATTTTTAAAATGATCCTCAAAAGACAGTTTATCGTTGAATGAAATCAAGTCATCAATATACCTACAATTATGATAAAAAAGACGGGAGAATGCTGGATTTGTTTTTGCAGTCTTCTTTACCCATTCTGATTCGCAATAATATAAGAAAAAGTTTGCGAAAAAAGGAGCTGTATTTTATTGCAATTTAAGACTCATTTTAGGCACAAAATCACTTCAAAATAAAAATGTAAACGTAAAGCATGTTGGCAAGGTGAACTTCATCTTTTGAATGTAAACATGCGGATATCTAGACAATCAACTGGAGCTCAAATTTTTAAATCGTCATATTTTTAAAAGTCCTTTCCAATGAGAGGATGAAAAACTTAGCGGGAATGTCCCTTTAAGAACAGAACAAGAAAAGAAAGACAGTTTGAAACCTAGTACTCCCTTTTGGCAAAAGCATGAACAGAATTTTTATAAAAGTTTTCCATTGTGATTTCCCTCACCTAACGGTCCTTATCAAAAGGCCCAGTCTTTAAGAGTGAAAATATACAGTCAACTTTCGATATACTGGAAACTAAGCTTTAGATTTTGGTTCGTTTATAACGAGAATGAATTACTGCAATATTTAATCAAAGCTTCCTATACTTGTGCAGCGTTGTTTTGAAGTTCTCGAAAGCTATTGTTAGATGCATTTAATTGTTAGCCATCAAGACATCGAATGCAGTTTAGTCTTTGACCCGACTCTGCCTGGGAGCATTCCCCCTTCCTGTTGATCTTTTTTTTTTTTTTTGATAACTCCTATTTGGCTCTAGATGGAGTTATGTTTCAGAAGCCGTTTTTGGTGGTAGTTCTTAACGCTCTTTGCCATGGGTGGTAGATTCCGTAAACTGTTTTACCTGGATTTTTTAGAAAAACACCTTACTTAACTTTTACTAATTTTTCAACATTGCAGTGGGGGTTTGGGCAGGGTTTGAGTCCCCAGTGAGTAAAAGCAATCAAGTTCTCACGGACAGTTTAGCCATAACATAGGTATTTTTGGCCCCTCCCCCCATTTTTTTTTTTTTTTGGAAAATAGGACTTCACCGACTTTTTTGAGACATTCTATTTAGAAACGTTTAGACCAAGTTTCAGGTATAAATCATGTTCCAATAAGAATTTACTGACATTTTTTACCACCACCAAAATTTGAAAAAACAACATTTTTGTTTTACCGTGCTATGTAAATGATGACGCCACACTTATAGTAATTACGAATCAAAAATTTGATGGTACATCTAAGATTTTACTATTAGCGTTCAAAGTTAGATTAATTGCGAATTATTCGTTATCGAGCAAATGTTTTTTTTGGGGGGGGGGGTGAATTCGTGGTCGTTGGGAGTGGTGTACTGGTTAGTGACGTTGGCTCTGACCAGAATACCGCGGTCCGATTCCCCGTCTGGGCATAAGTTCATATGAACTTCTGGCCTAAGGCGTTAAACTAATTCAAAAAACCAATTTGTATGTGTAGACTTGAAAAACTTAAAATACCTAAAGTCCCTTAACGCTGGCCCTTACTAGCATTATGTAATTTTATCAATCGACGGTACAAAGGTCCTTGTATTAAGAAGAGCGGTGTTGCATTTCAAAAGGCGAAATAAGTGCCGATAAGGTATGATAAATCTCAGCGCAATGACACAGCGGCTCAAAAAATTAATGATATTTAGTTTCTTAAAGTTATAATTCTAAATAGCATTGCCAGTTCCCAGACAAATTCAAGAAATTATGACTGGAAAAGTTATAAAGTAATAAAAAAAGTTATCAAATTTCTTCTTTATTGAGAAAAATTGACTAGATAATACCTTGCTATAACAAGGGCCAGCTGGCTAGGACCGGAGGCTGGGGATTAAGAAGTTGCTAAATTTTCTTTAATTTGGAAAAGACTTTAACGAGCTTGAAAGCATAAACATTAGTGAATTTTGGTCATGGTCTTTCCCAAAATTAACATATTGCTGCAAAATAATTCTATCATTTTGCTAAATTGGTAAATAAAAAAAGTTAAATAATAGCAGGAATAACACGCGTGTGACCAGACTTTAAGAATTTAACATAACTCTAGCATTATTATCAAAATGGACCTCATTAGAACTTTATTTGCGCATTCTTGATTTGACCAATTTGACCAAACACAACTATTGTTAATTTGGTGATAGACACAATTAAGGAAGAACAGGTATCGTTTTTTTTATTTATTTATTTATTTATTTATTTTGATTCTCTTGTATCTCTGAGATTTTTTCTTTTCAAAGATATACTCTGCTGAAAAAAAAAATTAATTACAATGTTACTAACAACACCACTTCCTTGCGTTAGCTATTTGGCTTTTTTAAGGTGTTTAGAGACCTATCAGCAGAAGAAAAATGTTCTTCGTCGCCTAGTCATGATGGGCGACATTTTTTTTTTTGGTACCTCCATATCAAAACTCTTGCCGCAATCACTAAAGAAATAAACTTCATACTAAAAATTTTTCATTGGGACACATCTTTTCCAATTTATCTGTTCCGTGAGCTACATGAAATGATACAATTTTTATTTAGCATACTTTTTATCTACTTCTCTTCACAGATTATTATCGGCTATTGACTAAGCTTTTTGTCAATGAATTAGTTTAACCATAAGTCGTGTTAGTTTGTTTTGTACTACTATTGTCTTCAGGTTGGTTTAGTTCGTTTTGGACTTGCTTTATAAAACAAGGACTTTTGCTTTGCCTTGTTGTTGGTTGTTTTTGTCATTTTCATTCGTTCGCCTCAAGCTTGCTTCGGCTTTTTTTCGGTAACTTGGTTAACTTTAGTTAGTTTTGGCTTATATCAGGTTGTATGCTTCGGTTTTGATTTTTTTTAGTTGTTTGGTTCGTCTTGGCTCAATTCAGGCCGTTTCCGTTCCCTTTTGATTTATCTTTACAACCTTGTCACTAACTTGTTTTAAACTGCAGACAATCGAAGCGGCAATCGATCCAGCTCTATGAAACTTGCGTTCGTTGGAAACTAAATTTTAACTAACAGAAAGGTTTCTTGACTTTCATAATTATCATCCAAATGCCTTACACAAAATTTGAAATGGTTAAATGGTGGGAAAAATTTAAATGCTACAATCCAAAAGATTTAGAGTTCATGCTTATTCTAGTAGTATTTCACAAAACAGACCCATAAAAAAAATCTCTTCTGAAAAAGTTTTGTTCCACTGAAACGTTTACATAAGAAGAGTCCCTTCCAAAATTATCAAAATTGTAGATGCTCAGAAATGTTGAAATATTTAAAGAAAATGATCTCAGAAAAAATCTACTTTTTTAAATGTTTTGTCCTACAGAAACAGTTTTGTTCATCTCTGTTACGTTTCAGGAGGTCTCTTTGTTTTAACTCTAAAACTGAAGATGCTCACTCAAGTTGAAATACTTTAACAAATTGACATCTTCAAAGGGGTATTAATACGTTACTAGCTGCGAAGCAGCGTCGCACGACGCTGAAGCGTCGTATTGGCCTGCTAGCGCAGTCCCAGATCGCTCCGCGATCTCTCACCAATAAATCAAGGCTCTGAAATGTCTGACTTATGTTTTATATAGTCTTTACTAAGTTTGGTCAAGAAAACACAAAGTATTGTACTTGCTATCAAACTTTCATAAAATTCACTCCAATCATGCTGCGATAGTAATAGGAGCAAATAATACACTCCTCAGAAATGTGTAGGTCTGCTAGCGCAAACCATGCAAGTAAAAAGTCCATGCAATACTATTAGTTCTAAACATTCAAAGCATTTTCGTTATACGCTATTAGTTGCCAGGATTTTAAAGTAGGCTTTAGTTTATGTCTTTTAAGTTTTATTTCCAAAAGTAAACAATTTGTCTTATCTTTGGTCTTACAATTAAAAGTAGCTACATTCCCTCTGAAACGTTTTTTCAATACAGTGGAGGCCCGCTATCTCGAAGAATAAGTTTGGTCATTTCAGCATTTAGGTTCTCGCTAACCGAAATCAGTCCCGCTATCTCGCAATTGGTATCTTGAACTTTCCGATATCTCGACGTTAAAATAATTTTTAGATCTTTGGGGCAAATTACAATCTTTATCTTGAACTTTTCGTAAAATGATGCTGAAAGAAACCAATTTTGTTTCACTTTAGTATGCTGTTTTTTCTCTACCTCTCCACTTTTTATTTTGTTTCTCTACTTTCTTTTTTTCCTCCTGTAGAATAGATCTATCTAGAATTTTTCTAGGTGTCCTGCTCGAAGTCCTGCTATCTCAAAAATCCCTTTTTGTTCGGTCCGCCCTAGAGTTCGAAATAGCGGGACTCCACTGTAGTTCGAAGTTTTACATTTTAAGCAACCGCTGAAAACTTTGCATCCTTCTGCTTTTAAAAAATTGTATGGACTTTTGAAGTGGAGGAAAAAGGGCTATTTTTGTTTGTGATCTCATGAGTTATCTTAATTTTTTGTCTTTTTTTAAATGTCAAACGGTTTATGTCGACTAATAGGGTGCATTTTTCAAGGTTATTTTCAGAATAAGCACAAAATTCGTATAAAATTTTCGGCGAGAACGTACCTTTAAATGTTTTGAAACTTTCATATTTAAGACGTCATTGTCTGTTGCTATCGTGACAGAGAGAAAAAAATGACAAAAAAGCTTTGCAATGATGGCCATATATCCGCCAAGTTTGGTTAGTTAAAGTGGCGAAGTCGTTTTCCTTTCGAATTTCTTAAAAATTTTCCTTATTTATATAATCGCTGCAGTTATCAATTTATGCGTTATGGTGTATCACAGAAAATAATCCAAAACATAATAATAATATGTAATTACAACTTCACAGAACAATAACAATTTAAAGTAACTAACTTTTAATTAATTTGTTAATAAGTAATTTTAAAAAGTCTTTGTTTATGCTGCGTTTCCACTTGTACCGGATAGCTTTGGAGCGAACTAGTTTACTCCGATACAAGTGGAAGCACTCATCGGAGTGACTCTGATAGATAGATTTCATAGTAAACAGCATTTAAACATTACTCTCAAAAGACTTCATATATTTTGAAAATATAATGCATTAACGATTAACTTGGTATTTATTTCTTTCAAAATCTTTAAATCAATGCATAAAAGCACTCAACCAAAAAATTAGAGTCATAACGATAAACAAGTACATCAATCTACTCTGTTGCGCTCCGATAACTAAATGAAGGCAGACACCCTATCCGGTATGATTTCCACTCCGCTCCGAAGCTATCCGGTACTGGTGGAAGCAACTCCATATTTGGAAAATGATTAGTGAAAGCGTTACAGTCACTAAACTAGAATAAAGAATTTGGTTAGTACGGTTCGCTCGTCAAAATTAAGTAAAGCGGATAAAAAGTTAAAATTATATTTAGTAAGTGAGAGCAAGGAGCCTCTCAAAAATACGCTTAGTAAGCAAAAACGTCTTTCACTACGCTATTAATAGTAGTGATTGTCCCACCGGCAGGTCGTAAGAAATGACTATTTATGTATAATAGGACCAAATAATGCAAAAGACAGTGACAAAGCTTTTGCTCAAAAAAGTTGAGGTCAACACACGTGAGAGCCCTGACTAATATGGTTTAAGGCAGATTCCCGCCGTAAATTTTTGTTGTATTAATCAATAAAAAATTCAGTGTTATGATATTTCTGAACATTCTGAACGGGTCACCGTGGTGTAATGGTTAGCACTGTTAGCTGTCACCAATGTGCTCGCGATTCGATTCCCCGTCCGCGGACGATGAGTTCATTTGAGCTTCTGGCGTAAGACGTAAAACTAATATACCCTAAAAAAAAAAAAAAAAAAAAAAAAAAAGAAATAAAAAAGGTTCTTTTTTATCCAATCAAAATTTCTAACTTCAATTTCTCATGCAGTTAAATATTGCATACATGGAAATGAGGCTAAAAAGAAAAGAATACATCATCGAATGAGGTCTTTATCTTTTTTCGCAAGTATTAATGTTCTCTATTTTTGTAAGCTTTGGCCAAAATAATCACAAAAATTTATACCTATGATTTATCTGATTTTGCTGAAATCGCGGAAAATACTCGCGATTTCTGGGATTAGTTGCTGGAATATCCCCACCCTTCTGACATTAGGTGTTAGCGATTTGCTTTTCTATTCATCCTATAATCCATCAATTACAATGAAATTCCGTTTCTTTTCACATGTCGCTACGAGGGTTTCGAAGGGGTCTTTGGTGCGGGCTTTAAAACATATCAAGAATGTCTTTCAAATTTACTTCCATTTTCTTCTTCTGTCTGTTTATTTTCCGTGGAAGATTTTATCTACAATTTAAAAAGGTTAAAACAACTAATCACTTTTTGCCGATTCCTAAAAATTAATAACCGCGAAAAGATATCCAATGAGCCCTTTGTTAAAATTAATACCCGACAAATTCAATTTTGATTGAAAAAAAATTTACCTAGAAATTAGTACTCCCAAAAATAACTACCATTGAGTAGCCAAACAAATATTCTTTGGATAATTTCAGCTACTGCACAGCTCTAAAAATTGACATTGAGAATTGATATATTTCGAAAATATTGTTCCTGTTTCACAGATCTGTTTTTTTTTCTATAAATGATAAAAATTACAATAATACCACATTTACAAAATAACAAATAACAAATAGCAAAGCATATGTATAGCAATGTGCATATAACAATCAGTAAAATGAAAAATTGTAACAAATGACAGTAACAATAATAATAGTGATAGCAACAACAAGACTTTATGCTAATTATAATAAAATCATAAAATATTCCATTCAAAATAAAACTTACTCAGATCTGTACGTAATTCCATAAACCCATCCATCGAGTCCAATATTACAAGCAGAGATATGGTAGGAAACAAATGGAAATTTATAGGAAAGCAATTTTTCGCTCATGGGTGGATTTGTGTGACCTATGTTGATCCAACTTGAAAATTATAGGAAAATTAATCGTATCCAAAGCGGTAGCGGGTATGCTTTTTATTCCCTAGGACCCAAACGTTTTGGAATAACTCCGGGGCCACAAAAGATATTAAACTTAAACTATGACAACTTTCCCAAGTTCTTCTGGGATAAGGTTGATGAAAATAATTTTCGTAGTTTATAGCCTGAAATTCAGATAAAATTTTCATTTTTGTATGTAATAAAAACACCCCTGATTCAGTTGCCCGGTGACACCCCAGGTGGTGGCTGCCCCATTGTATATTTGACAACAATTTTTTTTTGGAAAAATAGTCAGCCGGGTCAAAAATTGGAAATTTCCCGTAGCCTATCTAAAAATAACACTATAAAGTAACAGAGGCTCACCCGTAAAATGTTATTGATTTTGCCCAGCCGGGCTATTCTAAAGTGTGGGCTCGGTGGAAATATTCCGAGTTCTCGACAGGTCAGTAACCTTTTTTAAAATTTTGCCAGCCCATCCAGTTTTGGACGTATATAATTATATATTTTATAAGACGTTTGTATAAACTAATCATGCCCGGAAGAAAATCGAATCCGGAGTTTTTTTAACATAGTCAACGGCATTAACGAGCACACTACAGGCAGATCACAGCCTATGGACAAAGGTATTGATGATGTATTAAAAATTGGGAGATAAATAGAAACTACTTAAAATACCACCTAACTTTGCGTCATACTTATTTACGTTTACTTTACTACATCAAATGAGTTAAGTGGCCCAATTTCGGTTACTAATGGTACAGCATTTACCAGATTTACAACTGATCAAAACGAAAGGTAAAAAAACGATTTCCCCTTTTTTTCGAGAGCCAGAAAAGGCCGCTTGAGATAGGCTTATTTTAATTCTGTGAGCATTATTTTTTTAATATTTTTGGTTTCAAACAGTGAGCAAATACTTTCCATTTCTATTGTTGCGCTACAGATTTATGTCCCCGCTTTTTTTCCGCAATCATATTATCATTGAGATACTAAAACAAGGCTATATTGCGATTCAAAGACAGGGACGTAGCAAAGCTGTCAGTTTTGGGGAGGAGTACTTGTGGCTTATGAATGAATGTCTTTCATAGGCATTAATTTCAGCTTGTCAAAAAATATAAATCAAAGAATAACATCGAATTTTAAGGCAAAAAGCTGCGCGGGAAAAATTTATGGGAATACCCTCTGATGCCGGTTTCACCAAAATTTAAAATATCAGATTAGTCCCGAGTCTACCCCATTTTGAAAATTTTTGAGAATTTCCGTGGAAAGACTTTTGCGTTTCGGTGATTTAGATTTCTCAGAAGGAAGGTTTCTCTAAAAAGGTTTTACCCTAAAGGAAATTTTTTGAATCTGATCAAATTGAATCCGATCTATGAAATTAATGTCTAATATCACGGCCTGCTAATATGATTACAAAATGCAATAAAGTGATAGACTTATCGTTTGAGATGAAACGAAATTTTTTTTTTCTGGAAAGTCGCAAAGTCATTACAGTTTTATTTTGACTAAATTGTAAAATGCAATAACCAAATTGTTTGAATCAATCTCAATAGTTCAACATATAGAAATCCTGACTCTGTCAATGAATTTCGCGAAAGAAATTTTTTTTCACGCATTAAAATATTAGCCATTTTCGCAAAATAATTAGAACTGCAAAATGGACGTGTCTCACATGTATATAATAATTTTCATATTTTTAAGATCATAACTTGTTAGATTTAGAAGAAGGCAGTTCTCAGGCAGTTGATGCATCAGGTCTGGTTGACTGTCCGGTGTTTCAGATAATCTAGGAAATCTTATTTTGTGGCTCTTCCGATATTTAACTGCGTTGTCCATATCATGTTGTAAAGTGGGTTAATGCCTCATCAGGGAAAACTTCGTTGGGAAAAAATTTCCGATAAGGTAGCTAGATTTTAATGCTTCTGCTTGAATAGGACCTGAATTATCAAAGTTCCGCAAATCTTTGAAATGGTTTTTCCACATATTCTCTACATCTTTCTTGAGAAGAGACCACCAACACTGAATCCTTTGATTTGAAACAGATTTTCCGTATTGGAAGCTCTTAATTCCACTATCTGTATCATTGTGATTTCTTCTAAGGAATCTTTGCATGGTGCAAACATCGCCATTCTCCATGCCCCTATCTCCACGCATTTTGCGAGGTAGACCATATTATTTTAATTGCGTTAAAATGATACCTTGATATAACTTCATGGTTTTTGTTAGAATGGTTGACATGTAGCCATATGATTTTCCTACTAAATCCATCAATGGCATCATGAATGCTGAAACCAAGGGGTCTAAGTTTATAATTACCACCAAGGCGTCATATATGATTTGGACCTGTACAGATATATTTAATATTTACACCACTTCAGTTTGTTTCTTTTGCGTCTTTCGACATCGCCAGGGTTTAATGTTATCAATGCTAACCGTACTTGTTTGTAAGTGTAATGTTTACCTTTAATTTTCAATCTTGATTAATACTTCGATATCCGCTGTCTGCGTTTTCCTTGAACCAAAGCATACTATATAACAGGCCTATCGGACGCGCGACTGGAGGCCAAAAGTAGAGGCAGATGGTTTTTTCATAGAAAACCACCAAATAATATAATTTTAAGTAGAAAAACATTCCAGTATTAACACCTAACCAGTAAACAGATGTAATTACACTTTATTTAAACAAATTATAGGTAAAACACATGAATGTAACAAAAAATTGAGTAAATTTACCTAATTTTTACCCCATTTCAAGCCTTTTTATCCGAAATGATAATTTTAATTCCAATAAATACCTAAATATAAGACAATAACAAACATTTTTCTAATTTTTAATTATTTCTGAAATTAAAACAAGAACATTTAATCATTGATAACTCTCCTGGGCCCAGGTTTCATCATAAATTAGGGTAAATAAAGGACAAAATTTATGGAATTTTCCAATTTTAACAAGCTAAATTACTGAGCGAAGTGGAGATAAGGATCTATATTGGCCTGCCAAAATCAATTCTCTAGAATCAAACCAAACAAATATATCATGAATGAATAAACTTAGAATTTGAAATTCAGAAAGTACTGACTTGGAGAGATTGTCCTAACTGATTTCACTTTTTCACCACTAATACTTCTAATACATGCTATGAAAAAATATCTAGTTTCTGCTTCAAAACAAAGAAATGGGTTAAGTTGACTGAAACTCTAGAATAAATCACGAATGTTCTTCTTCAACAATAAAAACAAGTAGCTTTACAAGTCAAAGCATTCAATCTCTATCAATAGTCACTATAAAATAACTGATTTTAAAAATGTCTATGTATTTTTCTATGAAAATCTTCAAATAAAGCCCAACAAAACTTAAGTATGAAATAAATTATTGCACAGACTACTGTACTTCAATAGACTACTCAAGCCAAAAATTAACTGAATACTGACACAAAACATTGGAAAATGACAAATTCAAAAATTTATTGGAAGAAGCTATTTCGAGTCTATGTCACCTACCTTCAATTGAAAAGGCTGAAAGATAGATAGGAATACATTTCGCTGAAGAAAATTGAAAAAGATACTAAATACTTCAACTAAAGTAATAATAAATTAACAAAATATGAATACTAAATCTTTCCTCTAAAGATTATACTAGCTAATTAAAAAGATTAGTAAACGTAGAGACCGGTCAACTTTGAACGGGTAAACTTTGGTCTAAAGTAAAGTTAGCTGTACAGAGGATAACCTTTTATATTTAGTAAACTAGCTAATAATCAGCTACGAAAGTACGACAACTTCAAAGCTTTTTGTTTTTTCTCCTTTTCTGATAACGGCGTTTTCACTTTAGCGTAGCTATTAAATAAAATATTGGACAAAGTAAAACCATGCTTTCGATCAACTTCAAAACAATATGTGTCTGAAACAACCATAAAAATGTTTGTTAAAGATGTGCGACAAACATGCTTGACAACTTGCTGGAACATTATATAACAAATAATGGCCCACTGACAGAAATTATCTTTGGGGATGCAAAGTTTACCACGGTTGAGTTGGTCGATTGCAGCATCAAACTTTTGATAATATGAATAGCAATCAGTACTCCGATCTACATCATCATCTACACCGTCATCCTGGACAACTTCCTCCACTTCCTGCATATCCTCAACTACATACATGCTCTAATCACCATCTACAGACATATCACCCAAAGCTCTATCATCCCTATCAACATCCTTTCTACATACATATCCTGCAATATACACCAATAAACTTTCACTTCACCTACCAACTCATCTTCTAACAACAGCAAAGCATAAAGAAGATCACAATCCTCTTGTGGCAGCAGATATCTATATTTATCACAACTGTGACCAACTGGGACATTTAAATTCTTTACGTCCACGTCCAAACATAAAAGCATTTTGGTTTTGGAGATGTTGACTTTTTCCATGATATGCTGCACATTTATGAAGCACGTGGCCCCACTTCTTTGTTGCAATTTATCAAAAGCTTTCTCTAGTGGATCTGTGGTAAATTTACCCAGTAGAACGCATTGATGGCTTGTGTTGAGTAAATGATGTGATAACTCAATAAATCCTCTACAAGTATGCTCTAATGCGGTGCTGGTATCAAAAGTCAGAGATTTTTGTCGGTTTACTGTTGCACCTCTTACATGTCGAGCAAATTTGGCCATTTTATTTTATCTTTCGAACTGCTCATCATTGTGTCGACGAATAACTGCTCTGCGGGGATCGTTAAAACGTTGATCTTTAAGACATCCTTTTACATTTACCATTTACCAGAAGTCAACAAACTTTTTTAAAAACGAAACCGTACCATCGACATTTTCCTTTTCCATCCCTGACGATTTTATAAGGACATTGCACGTTTCATCGGAGAAAACTTGTAAATATGTTTTGACTTTTTGTCGTTCGATTGATTGCGGTTTCACCAATACATATGTTAAAGATGATAATTTTAGAAGAGGATTTGCAGATTCGATTTGCTGCAGCTGCTGAAGATGTATCCATTTTGCTAAAAATGTTTCCTCGTTTTCATAGAACTCAACTTTTTGCAATTTTCAGTGAGCCAATTATTTCGAATGCTTTTAAAAATATGAACAAAATCATATAATAAAAACACGCCATCTTGGGTTTTCAAAGGAGAAACAAGATCAAACTTTTTGAAGAAGGCTTGGTTCACACAATTATTATCACATAATTTTGCAATTATTTTTCCACCACTGCTTTTGATGTGCGAAAGCAGGATTTTGGTCTGCTCAAACCGAAACTCCGAATCTAATTTGGTGACAGGAATCATTTTTGCAAGAAAAGATGGACCTTTGAAAAGAGGCACTAACATAAAGGCTAAAACAGTAGATGCAAGACAATCAGGACGATTTACGGCATTTCCATAAAAGTTTCCACCATGATATGTCACAGATGACTTGATGTAAACTTCGTCGATTAACATTATACAATTCTTGTTTTCTCCATCAAGAGGGGAAAAGATATTAGTAATAAAAGTTTTTTCGGATGTATTATTTACTTTTGTTGTTAGAGACGTTAAGGTAGCCACACTCGGTAATTCAAAATTTGAGTTGATTGTATGTTACTCTGGATGTGGAAAAATACTCAAAACCTTGCATAATTGTTTCACAGGAATATTTTAATTTTGCTACTTTTTTTGCATTTAAAGATGTAGGTTGTTCAAGAACAACTTTTTTTAAGGCTAATTTCAAGATGATTTAAATATTCCAAAGCTTGCCCAATTAACGATCAACGGTTTAAAACAGTGACCCTATTCGATGAAGGTGGAATAGTTGTTTTGATTCCATAATGAAGTGACTCAAATTTTAACGTAGAATAAGTATTTAGTAGGAAGTGTGGAATAGAGGTATCAGGATGGAATTAAAAAAATTGTATAAAAAAACAATCACCGACTTTAAAAGATTGGGTATTATTAGCATATTGATTTTCTGTAAATTTGTCAACCAAATTTTCAAAAGAACATTTGTCTTCTAAATTGAACTTTTCTAATTCATCCTCTTTGATATTTCTTACGGAGCTGGATGACCTAGCAGTTTTTCTTTTCGGTGGTGGAGCAGTAGTTATCATACTGCTTGGAACATCATCGAAGACGGAAGGTGGGTGTTTAGGTCTTCTATAAGGAGGTACCTTTTCAAAACCAGGTGGTCAGTGCTTAACACAAACAACTGTATTATTAGTGTTTAGAATGTTATCTCTTGGTATTGCTTGCAACCAACGATCACATACATCTTTGTCTCTTGGAAGACGGAAAGCGGTTATTTTATCAGATGTGTTGTAATTAGAGTTACAATTGGTAACACAGCACTTTCGACCTATAACAGATAAGAATAATTTAAGGATAGATAGCTAGCAAGGATAATTTAAATGGTTGGTAGGACAGTTAATACTTAATTATAGTTATAATAATGTAGTAAAATAAATTATTTTTCTTTTTTAGACTTTTTCTTTTTTTTTTAGTAAACATTAAAGTAAGGACTAGGTGACTAAGTAGCTAAGCTAGAAAGCGTTTAGCTAAATAAATGTAAAATGAACTAGCTCAATAAGATAGTAAGAGAGAATAAATTTGTTGAGTAAGGGCCAGTTAATGAATCAAAGCCACTAAAAGGTACTACCTCTCCTCAACAGATTGACTTCACCAACGACCACTTGACTTGCTAAAGATTTTTCTCTCAAAATAACATATAACTTGGGTTTCTTCTTCGAGCGACTAGTAAAATACTAAAATTCTAGAAATAACAATCTTTTTGAAGCAGTTTAATTAAGCAATACAAGTAATAAATTAGGTATACTAATAAATTTTTTACTGAAACTCCATTACTGTCTGTCCACCTCGCTACCTAGCTACAACTAAATTTTGCCGCCTCCACTTTTCACCTCAATTCGCACGTCCGTTAGGCCTGTAATGGAGTACGCCTTGCCTTGAACTCATCGTAAACGTCAATGAGAATTGCGCGCGAATCTACTCACACATTTTGTCGCTTCAAACGTTTTGTTCGCAAAATTCTATGCAACAGCCTAAAACTACAGCCACGAAGGCCTCGAATCCTCAGCAGCTGTTCAATTTCGAAATACGGGTGCTCACAAAAGAAAAAATTCCGCATCAAAGAATCTCGATACTAAAGAGATATAATATCAAAAATCTGATTAAAAAAAGCTCACACTACAATAAACTTATCCTACCTTTTTCTCAACGAGAGTTAAACCTATGGCCAGACTTTTTGAGGACTAAGTTGGCGGAGGAGGAGAGAGGCCGAACTCCGCCACCCTCCCCTATTTGTGAACATTTAGATATCAGAGTTGATTCATGACGATTTTTCTAAAAGCACCAGTCAAAATTGACTAAAATTGAGCAAAAAACTTCCAATGTTTGATGATTCACATCTCACAAAAAAGAAAATCTTCTTTCTTGCGGTTTTCAGCAAATGTCCACTGATTTAGACTAATCTGTTTTCAATAAAATACTTTTGATAGGATCAGACTGAATTACAAAGATCTTATAGATTCCGAAAAAAGGGAAGTCACAGAGAACACAGAGAGCTGTAAAAAATTCCAACAGAATAAAAAAATAAAGATCATATTGCATGTATGTTATTTGAAGACAATTGGTCTTCATTCAATTTTAAGATTTTTTGGCTCACGATTTTAAGAGAATTTCCTTTCAAGACCTTCTGCTTTTGCATAACTACAATTAGGTTCAATAATATTTGAGACAAACTGAGTAATTGGCTTGTTTTCAGACTTTAGTTTCAAATTCAACATGCCGGTTTTCAACAACGAAGTCTGGAAATGGCATTTTTCGCGATTCCCCTGTAACGCCACTTGGAAAGGCTTCAAAAACATCCAACATAGGCGTTTGGTGGTTTTCAACCAGTCACCCAAGAGCCCCCAAGGCTCAAGGCAGATAAATCGATGTCTGTGAAACTAAAAAATTGTCTCTTTTCTCATGGCTTGTGGTGCCAATTTGCACAGAAAAAGCTTTAAATTGTCTCATAATTTTTGTGCATGGTTGTAGCTACATAGATAAGAAATCAATTTATAGCTGTTAAATGAATTTAAGCCTAAAGGAAAAATAAAATAACATACCACATTCATACCTTTTCAGCATTACTTTTTGAAGTCATGTAAATGCTCCATCATGTAAAGACCATACCTTTTTGTTATTTTTAACGCATGGATGAAAGAAATTTCAAATGCGCACGCTTCCTTAGGAAATATCTCAACATTCCTTTCGGGTTTCAATTCGAGTAGATGCGATAATGATGTTAGTCATTTTATTGTATCGTACGACTTCTTAAGGTGTTATAAGTCATCTTATTACATCATAACGCTATTTGACGTCAAACTTTTTTAATTACTTTCACTCTTCTTTAGATTGAAACATTATTGGTGACTTTTAATAAAATTTTTTGGAAAATAAATGGTGCATTTTTTAAAAAAACATTTCGGCCATTGACCCAAAAATGCAGGGTTATTTTCAGGGGTTAACACCACTATTGGACATATGTTACTAAAAAAGGCTCCAATTGCATTTTTTGGATTCAAGATACGTTTTTTGTTTTTTTTTCGGTTTATTTCAACAGCTTTAAAGTTTCTTCAAAGGTCTAGTGCAAAAACAGATGAAATTAATTTTTTGGAGGGTCAAAAAGCCCGATTTTGCCCACTTTTTGCTCGTTTTCAAGGTGGCAGAGCCAAAGGACGATTGAATGAGGACGTCATTGAATTTAAAATACTCTTGGGGCTAACTGTTTTTTTTTTCTTTTTTTTTTTTGAAATTGTTTTATGTTGGTCTACTATCATGTAAGGAATTATCCCTTTTGGACTTTAATTTTCTAGGTATGGGTTAACAAAGATTTCAACAGTAGCCCAAAATCGTCAAAATACCGTTACATTAGTTCCAGGCCCCACCGTCTCTGGAATTATGTTAACCCTATGTACCTTAGAAGCATGGGGCAGGTAAAATTACCCAACAAGGTTTAAGTCGCTAATTCTTAACCAAAATGAATAAAACTTACCACAAATATAAAACAGCATGTGAAGTTTCAAAAAATAAAAAAATTGACTCCTCAGGTCACGTCACTAGGTGATGACGTCATCAAAAACTTCAAAGAGAGGCTAAAATCAAGGTTTTTTTATTGTCTTTGCTATTTTCCAGTCAAAGTTTACCAGAAAACTAATACTGATGGAAACTATTCCAAACTTATTGTAAATTATACTGCATAAAGAATCTATAAGTATTTCAACCTAAAAAGGCCTTGCAAAAGGAGCCAAAAAAGCCAAAATTCAATTTTTTCAACTCAAGGCTGTATCTTCAGAACTACTTTGTATTTTTGGATGAAACTTTGTATACTAGTAGCAACTAATAAAATCTACTCAAAAGACATATTTTTATTTGGTCTAGACGCGTGACATGGTGATGACGTCATCAAAACTCTGAAATTGCGATTTTTCGGAAAATGACACCATATTGACGTCAGTGACGTCAGTCTGTCACCGACATATATTCTTCATGTCGACGTCTACTCAACTGTGAAGTTTGATCTCGGAAGGTTTAGTATAAGTCAGGTTACAGTAGAATGAGTGTGATATTGGATAAAAAATGTTACACCCATGCCCAAAAAGAGAGGGCGCGGTCAGGAGGAAGAGAGTAGTTGGGTCTAAACTTCTTTTTAAAAGTTACGCAAGTAAATTTTGTTCACTGGACCAAAATTTCAAGTCAATTACTTTTGTAGTTTTTGAGTAATCAAACTTTCCGAAATGGGGGGGGGGGAGGGTAAACTTACCCACCTCCCATGCAAAATAGGGGTAAA
>JANSTP010232102.1:0-11343 GCA_025330745.1 Cladonema radiatum | reverse complement strand
AAAATGCCGCGGTGGAGGCATTTTGAAATAATCTGCACGAAAAAACTTTCGTGAAAGGGGCCAAAAAACCGTGAAACCTTGAAACGTTCTTCCAGCGAAACTTTCTGACATTAAAGTATGTACAAAAATTATGGGCTGTCCACATGACCTGAACTTTAAAAAAATGTATGACACATATAAGCTTATGAGTTCAAATAAATTGCTTTTTTTAAGTAAACTGTATAATCAATATAAATATATATTTGGTTATAGTATGTCATCAGAACTCACTGATGTTAAACATTCAATAAAGTAACATCATGAGAAGCCTGAATGAAATCATGAAATATGTACAAATTTTTTAGTCCAAGTGTTATATATTATTTAATTATATAGTTCTAATTTTTAAATAAAAATAATCCTATATTAAGTATGCAAACAAAAATAAAAAAGATCATATTAATAAGATCCTGCCAAATCTAATCAATTAATAAAGCCTTTTTGCCGCAAACAACATTGAAAAATTCATATTAGTCAGCTATCCTTCCAAAAAGTCCGAAGTATGTAGCTTCCTTAACATTTTGTATAAAGCATCCACAATTTGCAAATTAATAAATGTCAATTTCATTAAATTATGATGTAAATGTTTTTCAAACTCATCGAAATAACATGTGCGATACATAAAAAAATTACCAAATTAAAAACAGTGACACAATTTTTACAGTGTTAGGCGTTGTTACTTGTTATTATTAACTGCTACGTCGGATGATCAATCAATTAAATTGGTCACATTAAGCAGCGACACATCTTTTGATGTTCAAAGTCTCGCAAATGACCACGTTTCGTCATTTTAAAACCTGCCTCAACTTCAAAAATTCTTTAAAAACTAAAGCAAGAGAATACATCTGGAGCAATTTGCTCTTTTGTGGCATATTTTATTGACATTTTTATCTCATGCTCAAAATATTCTAATAAATAAGCAGTTTTAAATGAGTTCATAATACAGAAGTCTCTCTAATTAGCGGACACCGTTGGTGCAAGCGATTTTGTCCGCTAATTAGAGGTGTCCGCTTATTGGAAAGAAATTTGTCTTAATCAGCCTTAGCCGTGCAAAGAAATTTGTCCGCCAATTGGAGGTGTCCGCTTATTAGAGTGTCCTTTAATTGGAGAGAATACTGTATAGCTATAGTTTGAAAAAAATGAGGAGGAGAAACTGTAGCTAGCTAGCTAGTTAAATACCTGAAAAAGCTAGCTAGCTGCAGCCTTTTGTAAGTTTAAAAATGAGGAGATTAACTAGCTAAACCTAAAGCACCTATTATATAAACTGAGAATTGTTTAGAAAGAGCTGACTGAGACTAAAACTTCTTCCAAGACCAAGCCAACAACTTTGCAACTTGACCACCTTTTTATCTCATAAAAACATTGAAACAAAAATCAACAAAATCTTCTCAACATTGTTCCTGCTTGAAAAATGCATAAAATAAAAGAAAAAATGCATAAATGAATAAATGCATAAATGCATAAATAAAATATAAATGAAAACTCCATGAGTTCACAGCTCTAAGCCTTCAAAACTAACACTCTGTAAAGTTATCATTTTCCTTATGCACCATTTTGGCTCGCCACGAGGCGAGAAATAAACTTTATCGGGTTTTAAGATTTCCGGAACAGATTCGCATGGGCGTTCACATACTGAAAACGGCTGAGAAAATAATTATCGGATTTCGAAATTTTAATTTGGTACAAGAAAAAAAGGAAGAATTTTTCGACGACGGCGAAAACAAAACTCTCATTTTCGTGAGAGAAAAATAAAAGTTGTTGCCACCTTCCGGTTTTAGTTTCCTCTTTTGTGTTTTCTAAGGAAATATGAATCAGAGAAACACAAAAAATAGGTCATAAGAATGTTAATAACTTCGCCAGTTTGAGTTTTCTATCCAAATACAAAGACAGAAAACCAGGCAGACAAATATGTTATAAAAGTGTTGTGTTTTATTTAGTTTTCTAGCATATGAATTGGAGGAAGAAGAAATAAGTGTTATATAAGATGTGACAACCTTGCTGTTAGAATATTTAAAACTATAAAAGAAGTATATAAATAATGTTGTGTAGAGGTTTCAACCAATAACTAAAGAGATAAGTTGTGCAGACTGATGTAAAGCCAATATTTCTAACCTATAACCTAACTGGCTTTTTAAAACGAAAACTTTTGGAACAATTTTTTTGATAGGATTTTTTTCTTTATGCCATAATTAAGTTACCAAATCTTCACGCTTCATCTAATTTAAAAAAGACCATAAAGAAAATTTCAATTTAATAATTTTCTGTTTGAATAAGCTCATTACTATGAAGATTATAAACCCATGGTGTCAGCTCATATGAATTGAAAAGATTTTTTTTTTGAAAGCTGAGAAAAACCAAAAAGTTATATCTTTACACAATTGCAGTCATAAGAAGTATTGTAGTGACCGTTTAAAGAAGAAAAATATGCAAGAAATTTTCGTTTTGAAACTTATTCAGTCATTAAGTGGTCAAGTCATAAAGCATTTGTGACAACAATACTGGAGCAATCATTGCAGGTGATCTATTCAATATTCTGTTCGATAGAAGTATGTGCTTTTATAAGCAGCAAGATTCATGCTCAAAAGGCCGAGATCAAACGTCGAGTCGACTTGAATGCAGAAAATTTGAATTTTTGAATTTTCAATTTTCAAATTTTGTAGCCACAATCATTGATGGAGCGATATTTCGCCTCTTATTTTTGCATTTCACTACCAAATCAAAATAAAAATCAGAGGTTGAATAACACAACTTTACATGTGAATCAGCACAATTACTGTTTGATTTGCTACTCAAGGTAAATGCTTGACGTGCACTTCTTGCTAGAGCTGTTGAATATTGCTTTTTTATATCAAGATTCGCTGGTGCTGATTTTAGAGCAGCTCTAATGTCTTTCAATGTACTTAGTTCGGTGTCGGAGAAACTGCATTTCCATGAGTACTTATTTTAAAATCATGCTTCTCTCTAGCAAACTGACTGTCGATTCTTGAAATTTTCGATCATCCAGAGTTATTGTCTGTGTAATAAAATTTAGAAAACATTTATACCATAACAAAATATACAAACTATGTGACAAGCAAATAGCTTCAGAGCTTCTTTGTGAACTTTTCAATTCGTACTTGCAATGAAAATTCAAAATTAATTACTTAATGTGATTGGACAGAAGATGTACTTGCTACAATCTTATGTGTCCATGGCCAACAAAAAAACTCATATAAAAGAGGGCAGTCTTAAGTCTTTCAGGATTGTACTCGTCAGGAGGATTTGTTAGGAGGATCGGTATATTGTGTCAAAATTTACCTCCTTTCTCCAATCCCCTAAAGAAAAGTTAAAGGTAAACCTTAAAAAATGCAACTAAAAAATCATCAGAAATTTTGCACTGAATAAGACTAAAAGGTGATGGGAAAGGCCGAATGGCAAAGAGATTGATGTGATTTCTAGCAAAAGTAGGAATTCTGACTATACTGTAAGTGCGCCCCTGAGGTGCTTATTTAAAATTTCAGGCTTTGGAGTGTGCATTTAGTTAGCAGGGGAGGATATGGAAGTAGTTGTACTAATTAGATTTTCTTTCCGCGTAAAATATATTTTTATATGTACATATATAATATTTGTATACTTTTTGAGATGAATATCTAATTCATCCTCAGAGACTTACCATTAATGCGCCTACACATTCTTGCATCGATGGGAATGGAACCCATGAGCTTGACAATTCTAATGCCACTGCTCTATCAACTGAGCTATCTAGCCATCTCAGGACCTATATAAGTTAGTCATCTGGCTTTCCTTTGCTAAAATAAACATAAAAGTGGTGACAACCAAGGAACTGGTAAGATGAAAATTAAATGTTTAATTCAACTCATGAATTTAAGTTACAACTTGTGGCTTTAACTGATAACTGATGCAGTATAACCAACTCCACCATTCGTCATTTTACTCTAAAATTTTCATTTAAGATATTAAAAAACTAAATTTACTCAGATTCATTGCTGCTTTTTTGCTTCCAGTCAATCAGTGCAGAGTAAGTACAAACATGCCTTGCCTTGAAGTATCTATTCTAGTAATAAGTGATTGCCACTACATATATAATTTAGCATATGTGGCTTGAATGGCCATAAAACCGGACACATTTCGTATTTTGATAAATTAAGCAAATCTTAATTATTCTAGATGTTTACGGGACCTTTTAAAAGTGATGACATCAACAGAAAAGGCAGAAAAAAGGTTTTAGAGTGGCAAAGGCATCAAAAGTCGTTAATATAGCCTTTTTTGGATGTAGGTGGTCCCATCATACGTTCTTCTAACAAAATGTAACAACAGCCAATATGAAACTATAATTATCTGATATACATTCAAAAAGACATTTTTGAGAATTCGAAAAAATCTCTACTATGGTGAAGGTGACATCATAACGGATTTATGTCAGAGTTTGAAAATATTTTTGGTGTCAAAATTTTATTAATTAAGTCTTGTTCTTACAGTCAAAAGTTCTGCACGAAAGATTATTTGAAAACATTGCTGGTGTGTGTATGCATAAGTGTGTATGTGGGTGGATGATTCTTACCTCCTCCTCCATGAATAGTAGGGTTAATTAAAAATATTTGTTTACATAAAGAATAAACACAACAGGCAACACATTGACTAAGTAACAATAATTTTTATACAGGATTACACAGAAAAAAACGGTCATCACTAAAAGTTGGATAACTTCTGAAATATTGTCAAAATAAACACAAAATATTTGCTATACTAAGTCAAGTTTATGTAGCAGACATCTCCAAAGTTTCAAGTCTGTACTATAAAAACTCTTTGTTTCACTGGCGCTCCAGAATGTGCTCCAAATGAGCTCCACGGTGCGAATGGCACACTTGGATACTGCGGGTAAAGTTTTGGATGACTCTCCCGCATTCTTCTCTAGGGATTGCTGCCATGACTGCTGTAATTGCTGTTATGCTTTCGGGTCAGGGGTGGTATGGGAGATGTTTTTATACACCCTTTCCTTAAGGTATCCCCACAGATAAAATTCTGGGGGTTTCAAGTCCAGTGAATGTGGCAAGCATTCTGGGTCGCATCTAGATCGCTGAGAAACACTGCCGTAGCCATGCTAATGGTTTGTTTAAGGTGTGCGTGGTGGCACCATCCTGTTGGAGCCTCTGGAGGATCCTTTCGACTCCTCTACGACGACCAAGTGCTGTCCTGAACTTGCCAAACATTTTGGCATACAGCTTGGTGTTGATTGTCACAGACTGCTTATTTTTATCTTGGAACCAGAATGGCCTGATGAATTGAGCCCCCAAGATTTTTATCTGCAGGGATACCATGAGTAAAAAGTGTATAAAAACAGCCCTCAGACCATCCCAGACCTTAACCCTATCTGAGACGGGGGGGGGGGCTTTTTTGCCCGCAGGCTCAGACTTTTCTGAATATCTCAGGAACCGTAATAGGTATTAAGCTGAAACTTTCAGTACCTTCCTAACTTTTTATTGGGAATACGATGGTGAAAAATTTTTTTACCCCCATGGCCCCGAAATTTCGTGATGACGTAATCATTTCACAAAAGTATTGATTTTTTAGCAAAAATCGGGACTTAAAAAGGAATTACGACAAAAGTAACACTTAATATTGGTATTTTTGGTTAAATTATTAACTTCTACATCAATTCCAAGGTCTTTAACCGATTTCCATCCAAAAAATTCCCGATTTTGATTTTTCGGACCCGATTTTTGACCGAAAACACCGATTTTTGACGTCACTGCGAAAAATGATGACGTCATCAATTTTTTGGTCACGTGTTGACGTCAATGGGTAGCTAATAGGTTGAAGTTTTGTTGGTCCAAGTTTTGTGGCAATTGGTAGAGTATAAGTGGATTTAGAAGCGGTCAAGTGAAAAGCGGGCAAAAAAGCCCCCCTGCTTATCCTAAGTTCTAAAAATTCCGCCTCAGATAGGGTTAAAGCAGCAATCACAGCAGCCATGAGAGCAATCCAAAGTTTGGAATGCAGGTGGATTATCCAAAACTTTGCCTGCTGGATCCAAGTGTGCCTCTTGCATAGGAGAGCTCATTTGGAGCACATTTTGCAGCACCAGTGAGACAAAGAGTTTTTACAGTACATACATGATACTTTAGGGATGTCTGCTACATAGGCTTGACCTAGTGCGTTAGATATTCTGTGTTTGCTTGAATAATATTTTAGAAGTTATCCGACTTTTAGTGATGACCGTTTTTTTGTGTAGATTAAACATAAAATTGCTGCATTGCTTTTTTTCATGAAGTTTTTCAAAAAATGCTACTCAATTTCATGATGCTAACACATTTTTTGGCTCAGTTTTTTAAAAAGAACTTTCTTCTTCTGGTTTATTTGATCTTTGAAGAAGACAAAAATCAAAAAATATTTCTTTTGCAATTTGTAATAGATTGAGCATTTATTAACCAAATTCACTGTACTATTAGTATTTTTCCTTCGTTTCATATGATCAGCCTTTAGTTTTAGGAGGTGGTTACATAAGGAGGGACTTATTTATAAAATACTATCACTCTGTTGCAATTATTTCCTTCACAGCACTAACTCTACATTTATGGTATTCATTCTGAAAGTAAATAATGGAACCAGATGAAACCTTTTAAAATCTCTGATCTGAATTACACGTTAAAATTTTTAAAATTCCTTTTAAGAAATATTTGTCAATTCAAATATAAATTCTAATATCTCGACATTGGCTATCGAAAAACTGACCACCTTTTTATTTTTCAAATATTTGAATTCGATGATTTTTTTTTCACAGAAGATAATTTGCATACCATTCACATAGATAGTATCCTTTTAAAATCAGAAGCATCTTTGTGGGTACAGTGAATTTATTTTAAAGTGCTCGATCAAGCTCGCGCACCTCTGCACATGCCGAAAATAATTTATGTGCGCTACTTACAACGTGCACAAACATGAGCATTATCAGAAGAAAATATTTTGAAATGTTACTATTTGATTCATAAAATTTGTTATATAATACTTCTTTGAACATACAAATATCTTTTCAAAACCAAACATGTATTATACTTTCTGTAAACCTTTTTTGTCATTTATCACATACAGGATGCGAGTCATCCATACCGTATGTGAGTAAATTTATTATTCTTTATATTAGCCGTTTTTTTACTTTATTAGCCATATTTATACTTTATCAATTGAACTACTTTGAAAATTAGTTGTCTTGTAAAGTTATCAATTTAAATTTTTTTTAGATTACTTTAAACAAGTAAATTTTTAAGTAGTAAAAACGACGCCTATAAAATTAAACTTACAGGTGTTAGCATAAAGTTGTCATCATTGTAAAAGCTAACACTACTACTTTAAATGTAGATTCTGAAAAGCATGTGAGCAATTTTCCTATGTTTTTTATCAATCAAAAAATGAATATTGGGATAAAATTTGAATAAAATAGGTGCAAGAGCTCCAAGGGAATTAAAACGAAGAGCTATTAGAAAGTTGTAAATTTACTTTAAAAACGCTTTTTATAAAGATATTTCTTTGATAGATTTATTGCATTGCTAGTTTGAGTGTAAACGTTTTCCATCAAATATTTATTAGGATATTATTAAATGAGCCTTACGCGCCTCTTATAGAAACCTCCCATTTTAAAACTGATTTTTTAGGATGTTTACAAACATTCCGTGATATTGCTGAATCGAGAATCACTGAGTCCGGTATTTCACTGTTGAAAAATTAATAAGGCTAACAAACCTCCTTGTACTCACATATAGAGACAAGCTGCAATTTAAGAATTTAGAAGACTTTATTTCTTAACGTACAAAGTAATCAAATTACGTTTTCATACTTGTCTTCTTACAGTAATATAAATTAAAGGAAAATAATGAAGTCGATAGATTTTCGATACTTTATGAATTTTTTAAAATGGTCTTTAAGCTTAAAGTAGTCTCAGTATAAAAAGGGCTATTATCAGTATAAAAATTATTCTTTAAGTCTTGCTGTTTTACTGTATTCATGATCTTACAACGCATTGTCTAAAATAATAATATTTTATATACTTGATACTCTGTATTGATAAACAGAAAAATGACATAATAAATTATCAAAAGTGTGCAGCAATGAACATTCTTTTGCACAGAAAAAGAATTCTCAGTAGACTTTCTTTTTTCAATGAAGATGTTTCCCACCATTGTTATTAATTTTATTTTTGTCTATTCGATATTTTCTCAAGAGAGGTTTTCTCTTGGCTTTCCTGTTAATTTTTCATTCATTTTGTGTTGACAAAACTAATAATACAGTACCTTGTCATTCCGAATTTTCTCAAAGTGATCAACAGAGCAAATAGACAAAAAATATATGTTACACAAGTCTTGATACTATATAGCTTTGTTGCTTTGATCTTTAAAGGTATAAGCAAAGCAAATAGACCAAAAAATTAATTTTTACTTACTCTTGATAACTTTTTTTTTTTTTTGATGCGTAGAGCCAAGAACTATTCAAATAAACAAAAAATAATTGTTATATAAGTCTCCATAAGTTTGTTGTTTTGGTTCTTAAGGCTATAAACAAAGCAAGTAGACAAAATAAAAGGTGATGCAAGTCTTGATGATTTCTCTGTTTTGATTTTAAAACCAATAAAACAGCCAATAGACCAGAAATAAATGTTTCGGAAGTCTTGATATTGTAATTTTCTGTTTGAAGATTTGAAGCCATATAGAAAGCTAAAAAACCTTTGATGTTGTTTATAGACTGTTAAAGAAGCCATAGTAAATGATATAAATATTCAGGAAAAAATGTGAAGAAATATTATAAAAAAATGCAGATGCCCAATTTTTTGGAACTTCCTTATTCAGGTGTGTGGTACTAAGCACACCTGTCAGTTTTCAAAATAAATAGACTGATGTAATAATTTCTCCCCAGTGTCGCCATCAAGCTTCTTGATTGTATTCAATGGAATTTGTGAAATCTTTTCTATCTATTAGTCTATCTTTAAAAAATGGAGAATCTTTGATCTCTCATCTTTCTGTGTGCTATAACCAAGTTATACATTTCAGGAATTTAGCTTTGAGTGTGATAATTTCGGATTTATATTTTTAACCAATTATTGTTTTTAACCAATAATTTTTATGACTCACCTTGAATTTGTTGAGGTGTCATTTAAAAACTTCATCTAGCAGAAGGTAAAAAAAATTCAGCAAGTGTACATGTGTTTATTTTTGGAACCGTATGCTTCTAATTTAAATCTAAAAAACAAACTTAAGTAACAAAGAAATAATGAATAAAACAAGGTTCTTGTCATTTGGAAAAAAATATGTATTGGTTTCGGAAGGAATTTTTTTTTTGTAATCTATGTCCATATGTTCTTCGGCATTAGTTTTTATCTTACTCCTTTTAGACTAAATTGATACCTCAGGGGAGACGGAAATATTAACTTATTAAAAAACTGATGAGCCCAGTTTTGAATAACTAGATTTCTTCAGTGTTTTTAAAATAAAATTACTTAAGAAAGATTATGTAATCTAACCACAACAGCCTCCCATAGTATAATGTATAGTTGAATTTTAACTATTAATGATAAAATGATGGATGTTAGATGGGCAGAGGTGAGGGGAGCAAAAACTACCCCCGTTCTATCTAAAATCTCTAAAATATAACGAAAGAACATGAAACTTGTTGGGACTGTAGAACAACCTTTATAATTTCAGAAAATTATAATGACATTGGTTTGGGGCGTCGATGTCAGCAACAATTCTGAAAAGTAAGAAAAAATTGGGAAATCAGGTACTATTTTCACTTGAGTTAGGTTATTTAGCCAAATATGACTAATATGTTTCAATTATTAGGAAGATTGAGAATTACCACAAAAAAATGCATTCAAAGCCTTTTCAGCTTTTTTTCGAAAATGTTCACTCTTTCTGATACAAAAAATGGCCTGATCGCCTATGACAAACAACCCATTCTGATCGTTGTGATTATCAAAACCCCTCAGGGCATAGCAAATCATTTTTCTATACTGTATGGTTGTATACTTTCTTTACTCATTTGCTGTATGTTGCCATACTTGAAAAATGAGAGCCTTCGTATGCAAACTAGAAGTATTTTTTCAAAAAGCTTTGATGATTCAATTTTGAACGTAAATATATAAAGTAAAAAAAACCCATTCTTACTCTATTTAACACATATTCACATTATATGAAAAAACGATATTTTCACTTTGCACTAAAACCTTGAAACTTTTTAAGACAGAAATAACTAAAGTTTAAAGATTAAAACCAAAGTCATTTTTACATTTTCTAAAGCAATCAATTATTTGTTAATTACTTCCTTAATTATTCATTGTGTTTCAGACCTCAAAAATTATAATAGGAAGCCATCATGATATTTTTAACATTTATTTCTGGATTATTTCTTTTGTTTCAGACTTTGATATTTATTATGGCTAGGTCACTGTATTCTTTTTAACTGTGATTCACCCATATCTATAGATTTAATCGTACTTAATAGCTAAAAAACTTTGTATGCCGATCCCTAAACAGTTTTTTCAGCATACAACTTATAGCTATGTGTTGTCAAATAAACCTAAAAAGTTTACATGTACAATGTACGAAAAAAATGAGGATTTTAGTACAGATATACGTGATGTACTTGATTTCTTATAAAAAATTTCTCAACAAAGTTAAGTGAGGGTGACTCCACCCTACTTAATGTGTGATTAGTCTGGGACAAGGAGTCGAAACTAAATCACACATTTTTTTAATTACTGGTTGTGTCAAGGTTAATTCTTTTCGAATTGGTTTACGTTTTGTAGCTATTAGCGTCACTAATAGCAATTTTGTAAACATAAAATTTGTATGGTGCAGTTCTGACTATTTCTAAGTGTACAATGTATGTACACATTCTGAATATATATATTAAACTTTACTGACAACCAGTCAATATATCTTTTTTACTATATATTACTAGATATATTTTTTACTCTCATTACGATTCGATTTATATTTTATCCGGTCTTTTGGTCATTAAATATATTGAATTTCATATTTTTAAATTTCTGCGTAGCGAGAAATTTCTTAAAATGAGCGTGCATTTTTAAATTTTTGCGTAATGCTTTCAGTAATTTGTTTTATTGTTTTCATTGACGCTTTACTTCTATGAAAACCGCATTTTTTGTAAAAGAAATGAAAGAAACTTGATTTAATCATTATTCTTGTAAAATTAGTTTTCATATGGTAGTCAGTTGTGGCAAAACTTATTGCAATTGATCAATGAGAGAAAAATGATTTTTAAACACCAGATAAAGTATTACCAAATTGCATAGGCGCA
>JANSTP010231991.1:0-11344 GCA_025330745.1 Cladonema radiatum | reverse complement strand
GACAAATCAAGATTTTTAATGTACTCTGCTAAGTCATTTGCTAATCGACTCTTTCTTTTCCTTGTATTTGGTGTCATTGTGTTTACATTGACTGGTGTTTGTTGATCTTTTTGCGGTGTTTTGTAGTTCATGTTGTAGCCAAAAATTTGTTGCATCAACCCATACTTGCTGGCATCAACCCACATCCAGCCAAAAAATGTAAAACTTGCCAATAGCTTGCAAAAAATGCCATAGTCACACGCAGTCAAGAGATGATATTTCTACAATCAGAGCTCCGGAGAAATTCTCTGCTTACAATGAACTAGAATACAACTTATCTACTAATTAACCCTTTCCTAGGCTGGCTTTTCTGGAGTTAACATTGAGAGGGGGCATTTTTGCCCGCTTTTCACTTGACCGCCTGTAAATCCAATTATACTAAACCAATTGCAACCAAACCTTAACCAGTGTTATGTCATAAACTAATTATTTTATTGTGTTAATTCCCTTAGGGAAATTGAGTTTTTTTAAGTTTCTTGTAAACTTTATTTTCGTGTTATAAGAGATATGTTACAACTATAACATGGCGACGAGGTTAAAAATTTAAAAATTTAAAGTAAACGTTTTAATTGAAAATGGCTTTACTTGGTAGAATTGATTCGTTTGATTTGAAATCAGACAACATTACAGAATATCTTGAAAGAGTTGAACAATATTTTATTGCAAATGACGTCACAGACGAAAAAAGCAAACTGCTATTTTCTTGACTGTCATTGGAAGCGAAACTTACAGTTTGGAATTTATTAGCTCCAGAATCACCGACAGGAAAGACAGTAAAAACGTTATCAGAAACACTCGTTGACCACTTGAAACCTCAACCAATAATCATTGCGGAACGTTACAAATTTTATTGCAGGGATCAATCAGAAAGTGAAACGATTACTGAATATCTTGCCTAACTCAGAAAATTGACATTGAACTGTGATTTCAAAGAGTTCTTAGACCAAGCTTTGCGAGATCGATTCGTTTGTGGGTTACGGATAATACCATTCGATGTAGGCTTTTAGCAGAGAGAAAATTAACCTTGAAATCAGCCATAGATTTGGCAAAAACAATTGAAAATGCTGATTATGAAACACAAATTATATCTACAGACATTAAAACAGAAAATGTCAATATAATGAACAACTCGACACGGAAATGTTACAGATGTGGCTCAAAAACCACTTAGCAAATGTATGTCGTTTCAAAGATGCTGAATGCAATAACTGCCACATGAAAGGACACATCAGTAAAGCATGCAGAAATCTTTCCCGCTCTTTAAATGCGACACCTAGAAAGACAGCGAGTCAGAAAACTGCGACACCAAATCCAACTTCTAATGCTGTAAAACAAATGAGAACGTAGAAAAGCAACGATTTCGAAGAATACACGGACTCAAATTCGGATGAGGATAGTTAAAGCTTTTACATTCATAAAATTGCTCCGACAAAACCACTGCATGTAACGCTAGGTATTCAGGACAGTTCAGTCAAATTTGAAATTGATACTGGTGCAGGAATAACATTGATATCTGAGAAAGAATATTACTCATCTTTCCGAAACTTACTACTGAAAGATTCGAAAATAAAAGTTCGAACTTACGCAAATGAACCACTCACGTTGTTGGGAAAATCAATTGTTAATGTTGTTCATGAAAATCAAGTACACAAAGGACTTCCTTTATACGTAATCTCAGGAAGCGGAGTAAATTTACTTGGACGTAATTGGATGGCATCGCTGCAACTAAATTGGAAATTAATCTTTGAGCAGTTGAAAACAAATAATCAGTATGAACAAAGAGTTAACCTCTTAAATATTCAAAAATAATTAGAAACAGTGACAAACAAATATCCAAATGTTTTTTCAGAGAAACTGGGTTTAATTAAAGGTGCTCAAGCTAAAATTGATGTAATACCCAACAGCAAACCAAAATTTATGAAAGCTTGATCGGTTCCATTTGCAATGAAAGCGGCCGTCGATGCTGAAATCGAACGAATGGAGAATGAAGGTATATTAAAGCATGTACCCTTTTCTGAGTGGGCAAGTCCAATTGTCATAGTTCCAAAGAGCGACGGCCGACTTCGAATTTGCGGCGACTATAAACGCACGATAAATCCATGTTTAGACAATGACACGTTCCCTCAGCCAACTGCCGAGGAATTGTTTTCAAAAATTCATGTTGGGAGAACATTTTCGAAAATAGATTTGTCACAAGCATACTTACAAATGCCCCTAGAGGAGGAGTCACAAAAATATTTAACAATAAATACATCAAAAGGATTGAAGCAATTTACGAGAATGCCTTACAGAGTAAAACCGGCTAGTGGAATATTCCAAAGATTTATTGAAAATAAATTAAGTAATGTACCTTGTACCGTTGTTAAAATTGATGATATTCTAGTCGCCGGGAAAAATGATGAAGAACATTTAAAAAACATAGAAAGCGTACTAAAAGTGTTGAATGAAGTAGGAGCCACTGTAAATAAAAGTAAATGTCTATTCTTTGCAAGCAAGATTGAATACGTCGGGTTTCTTATAGACAAAAACGGTATTCATGTTAGTCCAAAGAAAATTCATCCGATCACAGATATGTCAGAACCTTCTAACGTCAAGCAACTTTAAGGTTTTTTGGGAGCAGTAAATTATTACTCAAAATTTATTCCCAACATGGCGGACATTGCGAAACTATTATACAAGTTGATCGAGAAAAATAAAATTTGGGAGTGGAAAGATGAGTGCGATAATTCGTTTCGGACATTGAAAAAATGTTTAATCGAGTCTCCTGTTTTGAGCATGTACGATCCTAACCTTCCCTTAAAAGTTGATTGCGATGCGTCGAAATACGGCCTTGGGGCAGTATTATCACACAAATACCCTGACGGAACGGAAACTCGTGTTATAAGAGATATGTTACAACTATAACAACGAGTTTTCTTCCATTTGACATTTTCACGTGACCATAAAAGTGATGAGATTATCATTTTTTGCCGTGACGTCTAAAATTGGTATTTTTGGTCAAAAATGGGTTCCAAAAATGGAATTTTAATTTATGGGTAGGTATTGTAATTTCCAATTCAAACAAAAATATCAAACAAATTGGTATTTATTTATTAGTCCCATTTTGTGTCCCAATTTTTGCCAAAATTTCAATACATTGGTCAAATGATAATTGGTTGTCACTAGATTTTTGGTTCAGAGTACTTTAAAATGTTTTGACCACGGTTGTTCACAATAAAAAAATTGAGAATGTTTTGAAAAACAGCTTAATACCTTATACGGTTCTAGAGCTAATAAGAAAAGTTTCAGCTCTCTGCCAAAATCTTTCACTCCTGGACTTTATCAGGATCTCCTTGTACCATTTATTAACCGTTTGAGGCTCGGCAGGTCAAAAAAGTACCTGGCCTGGGATTTGAGGGGGCGGAGACTCCTGGTGGTCCACGTGGAGGAGCGGCGCTGAGTTTGGATGAAAATGAAAGAGCGAAGTTCTTTCAATAGCTCACTGAATGTCAGGGTGGCCTTCCTTGCAGAACTAGATGCATTCAAAGTTTCAGATTTAGAAATAGAGGCTTTTTTAGTACAACGCTTGGCCTGAAAGAGTTAATTTTCAAAAAACACTTGCCAACTCTCAAAGTGATTGTCATATGATGTTTTTTATGATTTTGTAAAAATTATTATTCTTTGCAGAAGCTCAATAAACTGAGGAACCAGAAAAAACGCCTTGGGAACGAGGTTGTCTAGTTTATTTAGATCCGTGTATTTGGCAACCCACGAGCCTTCAATTTTGGTTTCTGGTACTGCTTTTATAACAAAAAGTATACTCTTTTTTAAACTAACAATCATAAAAGTCATGATACCTCTATAAAATTCATTTGATTCATTAACACCGATAAGTTCGCCTCCTTATTGGGCTTCCTTTTGCAGATACATTTAATCGATTAGAATAGCTATGTCTGTATCTATTGATTTATTTTCAATTAATACTTTCAGTGCTTTCAAAGGTTCTACACCACCTTTTGTTAATTTTTTCAATAAACTCAATGAGGGTAATGGAAACTCCTCTAACAATAACTTGTATGCTTGTTTTGAAGTAAATCGTAACATCAAAGCATACGGCAGCAATCGTGTCGAAAACTTTGGTTTACTGTTCGAATTTTTTTTGTATTTAATTTGTTCAAGCTCAGAAAAAAATATCAAATTTACTTTCCTCTGATTCGCAAAAATTACTAATGTAATTACTTATTCCGCTTGTAAAACGAGTTATGAAACCAATAAATTCAAATGTCGCAAAAATGAACTTTATTGTACCAACATGTGTAAATGTGGTGAGCAGTGTGAAAATGAAGACACTTTGCATGACAATGAAAACCTTGAAATGCTCCATGACGACGATGACGATTGAGATATATTGTAGATTTAGTTTGGGGGGGCTAGGTATACAATCAAAATACCGGCCACCTGTTGGGCGGGAGAGAAAATTTTGCATCCTAGAACATCTAAAATGGCTATTTCAGCGATTTCTGGGAAGCGAAAATGAGGATCGAATCTTGAGTTGCTAGAATGAAAACTCTGAGTCACAGCTAACTTATCAATCAGGTTTAGGTGAGGAAGCTGTTTTATATATCAAATGGCTGAACATCAGATTGAAATTCTATTATGCGTTGGTATATGAGAAAAAAAGTTACTTTTGTTCTTACGTATTGCTATAAAAATATAGCAATGCAGAGCTGACAACACCAATGACATCATAACCGCCTATAGGATTGACGTATGCGATATCATTGGACAACACCAATTGTAAAGTGGAGAAGGTGGGGACTCAATATGTTGCCGACCATGGTTGGGCGACAAAGAAAATGTTGGGATTTAGGAGCTCTAAAACAGCTTTCAACATTACTTTAGAAGATTTTGAAGACATAATCAATGGATTTTTCTTTCAATTAAAGTGCATTTCTTAAAAAAGTAAAAGCTATGGTTAATAATATCTTTACAAATAGATACATTTAGTTGAAATTTGTATACAAATTAATAGAATACAGCAGGCGTTTGTGTCGTACCGTCAGTTCGGTTTAACAAACATTCCTTGTTCTAACCGAATTAAGAGAAATCTCAATTAGTGGTACTTGCAATAGGTGAAACCATTTTTTAGGTTTAATGAGGGATATTTAAAGGGTCCAATTTATTCCTAAAATGTTTAAAAAATGTCGATTGAACATCTCTTTTAAAATATTGGTAAGCAATTGATAACAACAATACTTTATGACTAGTCAAAGAGTAGCGAATACAGAGTAGAACAGAATATTACTGGAAGGGATTTTAAAGCTTTTTTTGAGTATTCCCAATTTTTCGTAAAGATAAAAAAAAAATTTCTTGGCAAAATGTTCGGGGGAGGGGGGACAAAGCCCCCCTGCTCCCCTTCTGCTACGGGCCTGTCCATTAGATATACTTCTCATTTAGCAGTTAAAATTTTAACAGTTTTTGATTGGTTTTGCTATTACTTTCAATACAAACTCTAAGTTTCTTGTTTTTTTATTTTTGAATTATGGTCGGGATAAAAGCGAAGATTCGATTTACCCAATTCTTACAGATGTATTTGAATAATTTCATCTAATATCAAGGCATGCTAACCTACTGGATGCATGTTTTTTCATGTTTTTTTCGTTCTATAAATGCATAAGTTTCTACAAGTTTTGTTTCATCTTTCTGACATTTTCTGTGAGAGCTTAACTGCCAAGCAGCTTCTAGTTAAATTCTTATTTTAACAAAATCGGTAAAAGTGAGTCTTTTTTCTGTGCTTTCTTGCACAATTTGATCAATTTATATTTCTTTTGTTCCATGACTCTATGAGTATTTTTGGCCTCAAGTTCTGTATGAAGAAGAATCAGCATCAGGTTATCTTTCCAACAATATATTGGAAGCCTACTTTTGAGAAAATGCTTGTTTTACTGACCATGAACTGTGACGCCATCCGGCGTTTGATTAATTGGTTCTAGTGCATTATACGATTATTTTTGACTCCATGTTTTTATTAAATATCAGTCAGCATCAAATTATCTTTCCAACAGTATAATGGAAGTCGATTGGTGAAAAACAATTTTTACTCAACTCATCTGGTATTTGATTAACTAGTTGCAGTTCATTATATGATTATTTCCGACCCTATGTTCTTTATTTTCTATGAAACATCACAAGCAACATAACATAAAGAAATTGCTTTTAAAATTTGAAATCTAGCGAAGGACAGAATGGCCCTCACTAATCAAGAAATATTCCAAAACGTCAATAAGTTAAAAGGCTGCAGTAAGACAGATTATAAATTCGCTCATGTTTGCAATAGGAAGATTAGTTCTAATGCCTATGGGAAAGATTACCCGGATGTCTGCATTCCTCGAGAGTATGGCTACTTGCCATTTCTAATCACCTCTCCTCCTAACCCCCACTGCCAGACCTCGGAACTTTCCCTTGATCCTGATAGGGATTTTTTCCTGGATGGTTTTCAGTATATTTCCCCACATTTACGTTCACCTCTCCTGCTGAAATGAATAACTATTCTTTTGCTATTATCCCTTTATTCTGCCCAGACGTTAATTCTGCAATCAAGCAGGACCTTGCAGAAGGGAACCATGTTATAGTATCGTCACGTCCTACTGTTGTCAGCACTCTTGGGGCAGTTACCGAGGTTGCTTCTACAGACATACATCTGATTACTGACCACTCCATGTTGTCCTACAAATGTGTTCAAAGTATGCTAAAACTCGGTTTCTCTTTTTAACCATTTCGATAAAATTATGAGGGTTCCATTAAGCATACAAACACAATGACATACATAACACACATTAAAAAAATAACTAAATCTTACCAAAATTTCCTTCTTGACAGGATTGCAAGATACAAGTAAGTCCACAAAAGTCTCCTTGTTGCCTATATCTAGATTACTGTTACAAGCAAAAACTTAATTTCATAGAGTTTATAAAAACATAGTGGATAAAAAGCCGGTGTGCATGTTTTTGTGCATTTTAGTTTCAGGGAGTAGTGTATCTTTGGACCAATTTTCATAACATTTAGGCTCCCAGGCCCAGAACAGTGACAATCGCACAATTTCGAGCAAAAATTGCCCAAAAATTGAGTAGAATTAAGATATATTTTTAAAACCCGAGAATAGCATGCTCAAAGGTACTTTTTGCGGCTAAACTCTGATAGAGCATCACAACAATGCAACATACACCAATATTTGTGAAACAATATTGCTTGCTTACAAATTTCGAAAATCAACAAAATCAGCAAAACTGGCAGCATTACTGCTATGTAATGACGTCATCAAAATAATTATGATGTAATTTTGTGTTGAAGTGTTGAAGTATTAGTTTGGGAAAAAGTTTGGTTTCATAACTCCTTCTAGATGGTGAGATCTTAGGAACAGGGAGGGTGCAGAATCTGCTCCACCACATGACTACATCATACCAAAAATACCCATGGCAAATAGGGTTAAGCAAGTATTTTAGTCCAATTTCGTTTCTTTTGAGAATGAGATTATTTTCACGTGCGTGAGGAAAACCAGCTAAACCAATAAAACTTATTCTATAGAATTTTAATAAAAATTTCAAAACAATTTTATATACATTTTTATTGTAATGTACGACCTTTCCTTGGTCCAAGAAGCCTCGGTGTCGCTAAAACGTAACCTACTGAGTTGAAAATTGAGATTGCTTATTTCTAACAAAGGAATTCAATGCATTCTATAGCTATGTTCGCAAACTACCTCAGGTAAAGGAATTATATACATACATCTGAACCTGACTTATAACTTATAGAACACAAGTGTTTTTGTCTATAGAAATACCAGAACGCTCTGAAAGTAATCATTTGGGGATGCCAAGTACAATGCTAGTTTCAAGAATATCTTTGTTGAGGAATCTGGTCTATTTGCAGAGCCATTGAATTTGATAGAAATCATTTGAAAGCCAGGTTTTAAATTAAAGTAAAGCTACAACTAGAGTAGTAAGACTCAACAAGGAAACCATATATTCAATGTTTTACAACAATAAAGCTTTATTTGAGGATTGGTGTCTCCCTCACCTGGTCCAGTGCCCTAATACCATTCAAGAAATTGCAAAGCTTTATATGAGTTGCAACATAAAGTTTTGGCTAAAAGCACATCATATTTGCTCTTTTGAAAATAAGAGAAAGAGCAAGCGAGTAATTGCTTGGTTCCACATAAAGTTTAACATTTGGTGGTGTGGAAACGATTAGTACTGGTAACTCTGTGCCATGTTTCAAATTTCTTTGGTCTACTGTAAAGCATGATCAGGTTCAAAACGATGACAATAGTGATGTCAGTACACAGGTACAACTTGGCAAAAACTTTTCCTACACATATTTCAAATAGGTATTCTATTGCTAAGTTGTCATTTCTAAGTTGTCATTTTTTATCTCTATCTACATACAAAAATTGATTTCTTTTCAACTCGAAAGATCCTAAGTTGTCGGATCGGAAATTACTCAATTTTCAGCAATATTATCATGAAAAAAAAAGCCTTGTAAAACATCTATTTTTCGTACCGAAATTCTGTTCCAAAAAGTATGGAAGATAACAAAATTAAATATGGCAAATATGTGCATAGTAAAATGCCAAAATTATATATATAGCAAATTGATTTGAATGGTCAGTTGAAAATTGGCTGCAAATTTATTATTTCCCCAGGTTCGAAAATAATGCAATTTTCACATGAATATTATGAATACTTTTCAATCTGATTTAGTTTTCAATTTATGCTCTGCTAAATGATGCAGGTTCCTCCCAAGATTTTGTCATAAATCTACCTGTATGATATCACCAAAAAGTCTTTAAATTCTGTGTCGTAAATTACTTATTTTCCTTTCACATTTGTATCAAAAATCAAATTTTCCTGAACAACAAATTTTGTTGCTTTTTCTAGTTAAATTAAATGGAAAAATTTTTCTCACTAAAAGCAGGATTGCAACATTATCTTCTTTTTACTTAATCCCCACTTAATCATATAAACTAACAAGAATTTTTCTGCTTGAGAAAGCAACATTCTGTTTTTAATCCTATCGGTATGCCAGTTTCTGTGTACATATATGAATGAGGAATATCTTGTCAATACCGCTACATTTCTGTTGCTAGTGCTATATCTTATATAGAATCAGTTACGTACTCACCCTCCATATTTTAAATTAAATTAAATATATGTTTTAAAAAGATACAAAAAAATTGAGATTTGAGATCGCGCACAATCAAGGGATTATAAAGTTCTTAAAGTCCAGTTGGTGCAGAGAGGAAACGAAAACCAAGCCACTACATCTTACCGATTTCCAAACATTTGTTCTTATCAAAAAGAGGATTTTTTTACGAATTTTTGAATTCCCTTATTGCAATTCTATCCTCTAAGTAATTTTGAGGCAGATTTTTATTTATCCCTGTAACAAGAAGTTATCTGGCTTTCGAATGAGGGTAAAAGTTTTAACAAATCCATGATTTTTAAAGAGATATAGACAATTTTCCAACATGCAGTCAAAAAGAAAATGGTGTTTTCTGAAAATCGAAAATTTTAAATATCTTTGATTGAAGAGTTTAGATAAAAAATTGTAAAAAATCTAGATTATTCCATTCTTGACAAATTGGAAATAAAGCAGCCGCAAGCAGATGTAAGGTCAGCGTTATTGTTAAAAACAAGTATGGTGACAACTTGTGAGCTGTGAAAACTTTATGGGCTTTTTTTGTTTTCTGTATTATAATTGAAGTGCTATATAAAGTAGCTCCTCTATATCTATGCCGTTTTAAGTTGACTATCGAGAGAAATTTAGGAACCTGAATTGAGATTAATTGAATTACAGATGAATGGAAAACTGGTTGTGACGATTATTCCAATCCTCACCCCTCTTAGAACTTGGCTTTTTATGTGCTCCTCAAAACTGGGATGGGGGGGGGGGTTGCCTCATATTCAGATCTTGGGAAACCTTATGGTAAAGCAATGAAACTTGGTACACTAATCACTAATAGACCAACATATTGTGAACAATTTGGTACCATATTCAACTGATGACGTCATCATTTTTTTTCGAGAATTTTGGGTTTCCAATTTAGCAAGGCCATTATAATGAAATAAAAGAGCTTTTCATGTGCAGTTTTCTTCATTTCTCTGCTAAAACTAAGTACTTTGTTATCAGTTGGAGTTACAGAAGTTTGGGTTATCCACGATGAATGACATAACTCGCAAGTATTCTTTGTCCTTGGGATAAAAATTGAGTTATGATTGAAACTAAACTTAAAAATTTATTTAAACCAGACAATCTTCATAAATGTACTCTCAAAGGTTATGTTTCAGTTCATTTAGAGTGAGTTTAATTCGTGATACATTGTTACGACAGTACTGTACCTTATCGGGGAAAAGTTCACCAGCTAGACTAGTAACTAGTCGTTCTTGGTTTTTCGAGATGAGTAACCTTTCAGCCGAGCGAAATTTTAACTGGGAGAACGACAAGTGTCATCTGGCAGAAAATGAGAAATCTACAGTCACGTAACAGTAATTGCCAAGTTGCAATTCGCGGAGATATCGGATTTTGCCGTTTTACCTGAAAAAACTATTTTTCCATATTCTGGCTCTAGAGAATGGACTAGATCTAGTCTACTCATTGGGAAATGTGACGAATTTCCGGGACTAAAATTTTTTTACTGTTAAATGTAAGTACAGTTAAATAAAATTTTTTCCGATGAAGTTGTTCCCAAGTAGCTGATTACTGCTGGCACAGATGGCATGCGCAATAAAAGAAAGTCATAAAGATGTGTTTTGAGAGGCCAAATATTTGGATCACAGTAAGTAAGGTTTTTTAGTCGTAATATTTTTCAATTAGCCTGTTCAGGAGACATTGTTTTCATACCTTTCTTTGTAACATACTTTTCAATATTAAGTTTTCTGACAAGGTTACTGTAATGCTGACAAATAAATAGATGCTTCTCAATCTTTAAAAAAGACACATAACTCCCGTAAAAAAGTGGTGTAAGAAAATCCTAGAAATTAAAGAAAACTCAGCTAGCGGTAACTCATTTGCGGCACTCTTGACAACGCAGATCAGAATACTGTCATTCTTCAGATGAGAATCCTGGATGGGTATATTGCGGATTGCAGGAAGGAGAAAAAACAAATTTGTAAGTTGTAAAAGTGGAAACATAACATCGTTCAATAAATGGAATTAAAGTGAAGTAGGAAGTAATAAAAACACTAGAGCGTTTAGCGCTTCAAAAATTTCCGTTTCCGAGCTATGGTTCCAAAGCTATAACCTTAAAAAATGCTAATTGATTTATGAA
>JANSTP010231880.1:0-11345 GCA_025330745.1 Cladonema radiatum | reverse complement strand
TAAAATGATTAAATAATATTTATTAAAATGATATTAAATCTGAAATACAAAAAGGCATCAATGAGAAATACTTCTGTTTATCAGAAAGTAAATCTATGTACAGAAAAATAATATTTATAGTAGGGGCCGGGGGCCGGGGGCCGTGGATTTCGGAAAGCCGAATTATAGTCGCACAGAGAGAAGTAAATTCTCAAGAGAATTAAATGAAAATATGCTTCTTATTTTGAGTCCAGAGTTCTCAAATAAGATGAGAATTAAATTCTCATGAGAATTAAAGTCTCATTTTGCGGAAGAGAGTAAAAATGTTAAAGTGAGTGCCTTATATCTCCATCTGAGATATTTTTTCCTCAAAATAAGAAAACTATTTTTTGCAGTGTATTTTCCTGATCCAATTTGTTATTCTGTTGTATCTTAAATATCGGATATTACTGAGATATTGTTATATGAGATTAAGAAATATAATGTTAATCAATATATGAATTAATTAATCTATGACTAATTTATTATGCTGCTCAACTGCAAGATTTGTTTTTGCTTTTTTAACCTCACCTGAGGGTGCGGTTTCTATTTTTAGGGCTTCTATTGTTTCTAACACTTTCAAAAGGGTCTCAAATACTTTGTATTATCCTTTGTTTAAAGGATAAATCATCAGTCGACAAAAGTTTTCATCTGACATTAAAATTAGTATGACTTAACTTTAGTAACCCAAAAATATATACACACTTACATCTGAACAAAGAGGTCTTCAGAAGGAGTAGCAACTTATCAAAAACACTCGTGTTGTATTTACAGTTTCCTTCATATAAGCAATTATAAAATCACTAATTATCTTTTTCCAAAATCTTCCATAAAATAATTTTTCTTCCTATTAATAAAATGTTTTCACGGCCAATTTCTTATTTGCTAAATAATAGGAATAAATCCTTCGATTCTCGGAATTTAGGTGCTTACCATAGACTGATAAAACTTTCTTGCATTCTGTGTATTCGAGACTTTTCAGATTCATGTGAATGAAAAAAGATTTTAAGATTTGTTTTTAAATACCGCAATGAGCCACAATGAGACACAATGTACCGCAATGGCCCACAATGAGTTACAATGAGCTACAGTGACCCACAATGAGCTACGATGAGCCACAATGAACAATGTGCTAAAATGAGCCCCAATGACCAACAATGAGCCACAAGGAGCCACATTGAGCTGCAATGAACCGCAATGAGGGCAAATGACCCACCGTGAGCCACAATGGGCCACAATGACCCACAATGAGCCATAATGACTCACAATAACTCACAATGAGCCACAATGAGCCAAAATGAACCACAATAAGTCACGATGAGCTGCAATGAGCTACAATGACCCACAATGAGCTACAGTGAGCCACAATGAGCCACAATAAGTCACAATGACCCACAATGACCCATAGTTAGTCACAATGAGACACAATGAGCCACAATGAGACATAATGAGTCAAAATGAGCTACAACTAGCCACATGGAACCACAATTAGTGGCAATGAGCCACGGTTAACCACAATGAGCCACAATGAGCCATAAAGCGCGAAAGTAAGGCAAAATGAACGACAATGAACCGCAATAAGCAACAACCAGCCTCAGTAATGCACAATGAGTCTGAGTGAGAATAAACAGTGATTACTTGCTCAATTAGAGACATGGTAATACATCAAAAATAGATTCATCCTTTTCTATGGTATCTTATGAGATTCAGAATCCGTTAAACTAACATAAAACAAGTTATCTGAATAATTAATTAGCACAAAATCAGGTAAAATAGCATAATTTCATCAATTTTATACATCAGTTTGAAAAATATGCATCTCTTAAAGCAATGTAGCTTAGTCATTTGTTGATTTATTGACCTATTTGCGCAAATATTCGAACAATTCAGCAGCAAACTTCCTTGTTGTTTGGAATTGTGGCTAGTGGGCATGGTTAAGTGTAAAAATCAATATTCTCATAAAAATTATTTAAATGTCTATACCTGGTGTTTAAAATGGCAAAGCATCTGTTGCTTCATTTTTAATTACAAACAACTTAAACATACATTACTTTGAAACTTATCATCACTTATAATCAGCACTTCTGGAATACTGAGACAAATCCTCAGGTAGCCCGGATAAATTTGTGATTGCCTGAAACCACTGAATTACCCCTAAGTTAAACCATTGACAGATATACCATAGAACACTAGTAATATAAAAGCTAGTTGTAATTCTTAACATCATTTTCCAATCTAAATCATTTTCAAGTCCTATTTATTCAAGAACCTTTTCATTCCCACCAGAAATACTGCTCAATTGACTTTAATTTTGTATGAATAAACATTCTACAAAACATGAAGTATTCAAACCTTATACCTCATTCCAAGAAAACGTTGCATTGTTGATTTCAATGACAACATTCTCATCCATTTTTTCGTTCGTAAAACCGAATTCATCACATTCTGATCGAACCATCACTTTCTAAAAACAATTTCTTAATAATTAAAAGAATTGTAAAGAAAATTGGTGCCTGGTTGTAAGATGAGCCAGAAAACATGAAAGAAAGATCTCTAAGGCACTCGGTCTCCTCACAAACAAAAGAAAATGACCATCAAGCCTATATAGGACGAGGGTTGAGATATATACAGTTTAACCTATACCTGTATATATATATATGAGGACCAATCTTGGGTCATTAAAAAGATTTTCTTAGACAGACAATCTTATTAGGCAGGCTAAAACCAGAGAAGAATTTGTGGGATTTAAAGGGAGTTGGTCTCTCATAGAGATGGCCATTTTAGCAGGACTTTATCAAGTAGCATTACTTTATCAACCAAAACTGAAAGAGCTTAAAAAAAAACTTTTACCTTGAGTCTTTTCATGGTGACATACATCTCAGCAAAAGCTCTCATACCTAACGGTCCAATAGTGATGTAAGGTATAGATGCATTATTTAATGCTATCAACGTAAAAGCCTGAAAGAAAAATTTCAGATAAAAAATTATAAAACCCAAACACGGGAACACTCATTGGAGGCAGGGAAACGTTTATCTAAACAAGACTGGGAAGCAATCAAAGAGATAAAAAAAATAACCTTCAGTATTATTACTTACACTGCCATTTTCAAAGTCTTTCCGTTGAAGACTAAATTATGCAGGTTATGTAAAACTGATTTTTGTGTGTTTTTGGTAGGTCGCTTTTACATTTTTCAGATCTTAGCACAGTGATTGACCATTCAATTTTATGTAATCGAGAGGAGTGTTCAAAAGAACAAAAGTCCAGAGTTCTAATAATCACAGATTTCTGAAGCTTGAGGGACTTATTCGAAGGATGACTCATTAGAGGTAGTTTACTTATTGAATATTTGAACTCCAGCATGAGTACATTTGCAAAGGGAGCAATTATTTGAGAAGGTTCCTTAATTGAGGCATTACAGTATTATTCCAACCAACTGCTACTATTTATCAAAAAGAATATACTAATCTGGCCTAGTGTTTATGACTAATCAAAAGAAAACAACCTTAACCAATCAAATCTGCTAGATCAGCTGTTTTGGGACTAGAAGCGATATGAAATATACCTTTGGTACCGACAGCTCCCCATCAATCAACATTTGAACACCAATGGCAACAGCAGGTGCAAGCACAGTAATAGCATAGCCAACGGAATAAGTTATTCCTTCAACAAGACCCATGATATGTGCAAACTTTTTCTCTTTCTTACGAAATTCTAAAAGAATGTTTTGTGGTTAATAAAGACAAAAGTAACAAATTTATTAAAACGCATCCCATGCAGTCTGAATAACTGAGCCCCTTATTTATTTTCCCCTTATTTATACACTTATTATATACTCTTTATTTACTAATATAGAGAAAATAATTTATTACTACATATAACATTTGCAAATGATTCTTCCCATGCATATAACTTGATTAATTTGATCGACATCAATGCTTCTGATATCATCTTTACCTGATAAAATATAAGATTATGAAAACGATAAACAATAAGAAATCGTATCTTGAATCTTATTTCAAGCATAAGAAAATAAGAACACATACTCTTTTGTCTGTATATTGAATAGCTTTTGCTCTGAGTTTGCTGAATAATTTACCAAGACCAATCTAAACAAAGATAAAAGCTTTACATTCAGTAATTTCACGACTTATTCTGTTAAGGATTTCTCACAATTTTGAAAAACAATATACTAGATTTGAAGGAAAGAGATAACTTTGCTGGAAAGGGATTGTTAAAATACATAGGAGTTTTCGTCTTTCTTTTCAAATATCATGATTAAATATAAGATACAGATTAAACAATTCACATCAGGGGTTAAAATAACAGGCAGTCAAACAGCAATGACCGCCAAGGACTTATAATTGGCCACCTTGGATTTGCTTAGGTTGGCCAAACATTATTGCCAATATTCCTATCCTGAAAAGTTTTTCAAGGAAGTTTTTCTTTTGCGAAATTTTGACTGGCCATACTGAAATTACAATTTAAGCCTTGCCACTAATTCAAAAGGGAGTGCCAAAAAGTTGGCTGATTGCATTTATTTCTAGTCACAGGAACATTAAAACAATTCAGAGAAACATTTTTTCTAGAATATTAGAAATTTAAAGAATTTTAAGAATTAGACTTAGAATAGAAAGTTGAGAATATTATTGCAATGACATGGTATGTTTATATTTTCATATTGGAAAAAGCAATAATCTTTTTTCTCTATTTGAAGATAATCCTAAATTTTAAGCTATTTGTATTGAAAACCTACAAAAACTCCTTTGCCGCATTACTCAAACAACATTCTGTAAAATAATTGTGAGTAATTTTGAAAGTAATTTTTTTCTGTTGATCCCTGTTTGAGGACAAAAGAAAAATGGTTAATTCATGAAAAATCCATGATCATTTTTTCAGACTTTCAAAAACATTTACCTGAAGTGGAATATATAAAGCCAGCACAACACAACTTGCCATTGCAGCTGGTCCAAAATAGTAATACAAATATGTGTATATCATAATGATATGGAAAGGGAAGTCTAAAAAATAAAGTAATTAACTGTGAATGGAATGCTATTAAACTACTACAGTGCAGTAAAAATAAAACTGTTGATAAAATAAAAAACTAAGAGGAAAGGGAAGGAGGGCTGATTAAAAAATTCATAAATAAAAGTTTTACTTGCATAAGAAAAAGTAAAGCAAGACTGGTGGACAGCCAAGAGTCTATGTCATATGAAAATTGTCAGGGATACAAGCCTAGTCGTATGGAAAGTATTATACAATCACTCTCCTCTCTTAAATTTAGGTGCGCATTTAATAGTATTCTTGCTAACTTTGTAATTAGTTTTTTAGAATGGAAGCAACAGCCCTAAACAAATTGAGGTGTGTGTGGGCGTGTGTACACATGATTGCCGACCTCTTATGACCAGGCCTGAGGATTCAGTAAGAAGTCTCTTGAAAAATACTTGAAAAATAAGACATGATTTTAAGCAATTTTCCATGTATTTGGCGAAATATGTTTTAATATTTTCAATTTTAAGGGAGTGTTAAGGAGGACAACTATGAATAAATCTCTTTCCTCAAATAACAAAGCCTGCCCCAAGAGGCTTAACTTGCTCAAATCGAGCAATTAATGTGAATCCCTTCAAAAGAAGACTAATTATAATTTATCTTACATATAAGAAAAAGTGCATAGATACAAAAGTCCATAACTCTCTGGGAATCATTTGCACACAGGTTGACCAACTGAAACATAAGACAAAACATGTATAAGTTAAACCTTAAGAAGTTTCAATGCCAGTAAAGCAAGCCTTTCAACAACTTAAACTATTCAAAGCTGACAAAGCCTGAAAAGAGAAACAACAAAGTAATTTTAGAACAAATATAATGATGATTCTTTTGACCAATCCCAGTCAATATGCTGATATAGCCTTTGAGAAAAAACTTTTACAAAAACCAACGACATATCAATAGCCTTATTTGTAGACAATATTATGATTTTTACAAGGCATTTTTAATACTAAAACCATGGTCAAAAATATTGGCACAATGGCGAGTTTTTTGAGTATAACTCTGCACCACAAGCGATAGTTGAAAGGAGGTATTTTTACTTCGCTAAACAGCAATTTATCGCGCAATTTATCTATATGAGCCGTGAGCCTTGGGCTTGTGGGTGAATGGGTGAAAACCACCCAGCTCCCTTCTCCCTTCTTGGCTGTTTTTGTAGCCCTATAGGTTGGCTACAAAGGGGAATCACCAAATTCAGCCTTTCGCGATTTGGCTACTCAAAAACTGTATGTTTAATGACAAGTTAAAATCTGAAAACTGCTCAATTTTACCCTTTGCGCCAAATATTTTTGTCAACCATTGTAGATGGTGAAAATGAAAACCATACTCAACTGGCAATACTTGATTAAAGCGCCAATTTCAAGTGAGCTCAAACAGATAGAATACGTAACGTTATAATTATACTCTCAAAAGAAAATTCATACAAACATTAACTCATTACAGCATGCTTAACATTGGCACTTTAAATGCAATTCATGAATGGTTATTTTATCAGAACCTTTTATACCTATTACAAAATCAGTGAATGTTATCGCAAAATTGATAAATTATATATACTGTGCAATAACACACAATAAATTAAAATAACCAGAAAGAAAACAACCTAACCTCTCCAGTTGATTGTTGAGATTTGCTTCCCCCGAGTTTCAGCAGCTTTTTATACACAATACCTTGGAAAGCTGCTTTTGAATAAATACCAGTGTAAACGCAGATAAAGAATGCAACATTCCTTCCACATGCTCTTAAGGTCATTGTTATCCACATCAATATAACCTGACATAATAAAACAACCACATGTCTACTCTTGAGTCAAAAAGCTGCAAAAAAAACAAAAACAAATCGAATGAAGTCTTACCAAATAAACACCATCTTTAATCAAAGCATCATCATTTTCTATATGTTCTAAAAACTGTCGCACTAAAATCCCCTAGAGAAAAAATAACATTTTCTAAGGTAATAGCCTCAAAATACATACTATATTGTTCATACTTTCTTTCAGAGAGTTGGAATTTTGGACACAGATTTTTTTACTGATTCAAATATTATTTTTTGACATCTATATGAAAGTAAGTTTTGAGTAATACAGTAAGTAATTTATTCTGTTACTTACCAAGTTACTTACCAAGTTACTTAGCTAAAAAACTGAATAACTAAATTAATTATATAAAATTATATACAATTCTTTAAAAAGGTACTGACAGACATCTTAACTATCAGGGATTTTTCCTGAGATTTCTTGAGGCTGGTAAATGGCCTCAAGAACTCAATCCTAGTTGAGTTTTTAAAACTCAATCCTGAAAAAACTGAAGAATTTCTGAATTTTTACGCAAACTCCACCATTTTTGTCTAGTAATTGCAAAGAACTCTTAAAAAAAGAACAAGATTTAAAGCCTTTATGTTGAAAGCATGATAAAAAAAAGTTGCAATGAACCTGAAAGTTGGATATTTTCACTTTTGTTTTTGCCAAAAACTGAATCTGTTCTGTAAAACAGCTATTTCTAAAAACCTCTGGAAATATCCCTGGATATTAAGATATGAACATATGGTTGGCCTTTGTACCTTTGTTTTGAGATTAGTCTTATCATTCTTCCAACATAAGGAGAAACCTGCCAAAACAGCCATACCTAAAAAGAAGACCGCCTGCTCTTAATGACCACTGATTCTTGCTCCAAAAAAGGCATTAATATTTAAATGATAATAAACAAGTTAATAATAAATAAATACATCTCCTTCTGGCTTCTTCAAGTTTGCAAAATAGAAATGCTTAGAATACCTAAAAGGATGATTATTGCAAAATGCTCACCTCTAATATAGATTCTTATTTCAATTGCAAACAAAATTTTATAAACTTATTTTGAGCTTTTGCAAAAGCCCTTTTGCCATAATCCTTTATTTAAGTTGAGATATCAAGCTAGGCAAGCATTTGACAAGACATTGAAAGCAATTCTCAAGATTTTGATATATAACCCACTATTAATGGAAAAATTGAACGTTGATGTCAGTTTTTTCAACTGGAATAAGAAAACCAACATATAGAATTTATTGAAATACAGTTGATTCTTGATAACTTAAACATTCAGGGGATCTAGAAAAAAGTTCGAGGAAGTCTATACTTTAACACACGTTAACTGAGTACACATCCGTCAAGCGTAGCAGTGCACTCTGTTAGTGATCAGGTGATATTTTGATACTTAAATCGCCAGCTACGGAATAATTATTCTCTTTTTCTTTCAGCGGCAACACACAAAGTTTCAATCTTTTTTTATAATAGACATCCTGGTACGAGATTATTTGTTGTTGCTGCTGAGTGATACCAACGTATCCAAAGTTAAGTTAATATTGATATTTTCAAAATGCAATGTTTATTTTATTTCAAATGTTTGCTTGTGTTTCTTGAAATGCTGTTTGTTCTTTTTAATTTGATTAGCAGTCATTCTGACAAAGAGGAGCCACCCAACCCAACTGCACAATATCCCTCAACAAGAAGTGTGGTACAAATCATTCAATAACACCTACTGCCAAAACCTCTTTCTGATTGAAGCTCATGCTTGTACCTTGCAACAATGGCTGGAATTACCACCAGAAGCTCTCAGGTTGTATGCCAATTCTCTCAATATTGCTAGATCTGGTTCTCACATCCTATAGACCCATCGTCTCTTTAACCACTTCCACTCTCTCACTGCTGCTTCAACATCCTCTATTCCTTCTCCCTCCTCATCCCACACAACTCTTAGACTGACAGACTATACCTCTAACAACAATCACAACAACTTCCAACAACAACCATCTCAGTCAGTTTGCCCATCTCAGTTACCTGGTATCACTGTTAATCCTACCATTGCCCAAGCCGCATCTGTACCAGATATCCAAGCCTTAATACGACAAGAACTCTGCCAATTTTTCACTAACAATTCCATGTCCAGTAATTCACAATCCCTCCACACCACTGACCCGGGACCCTGTCAAACATCACATTACGGCTCCTTAGCTGATCTTTCATTTAACCCCACACATAATTTGAATCAACAGTAACCATTACCAAATGCTCAACAATTGCCAAATGTTCTTGGACTATCACAACTCTCACTATCGAATCCCCCTACAAACAATCTAAATCAACAACAACAGCAATGACCAAATATTCTATCCTTCCCGCGACTGTCCCTATCCAATCCACCAATCCCAACTTCCACCGCTGACATTCCCTCTCTGGCACATGCATCACCACACCTTACTTCATCACACCTTACTCTACCAGCAATACCAAGAGCAGCTGTGCACTAAATCCAAGCTGGGTTGTTTGTAGATTTCAACACCCTACTACCCAACTACCTTCCACCTCCTTTGAATCTGACAGTCCACTCACCACTGACAACCTTTATCGCCAACAAATAGATAACACCACTCGCCCCATGGTCCAGGATCTCTTCTCCTGGTTCACCGCTTGGAACAACTTTCTACGAACGGCCATCCACTTTCATCCACAATTGACTGCTGATGACCAACACTACCAATCATATATCTGCAAACTCGCTTCTCGCTTTGACTATCAATCCTGGTACACCTGCGATTGAACCTTCCATCACTGCTTAGCCAATAATTGCCATCTTTCTTGGTCCCATTTTGACAAAGAAAATTACATATTTATCTATTCTGGCCAAACCATATCAAGATGCTACAGTTGCAATACACCAGGACACTTCAGTTCAAATTACCCTTCTCGCTCAAACAACCCAACATTTCATACTCCTTGACAGCAAAGTCAGTCAACTTCAGCCTCTACCTCAAGGTCCTCTAGAGCTTTTTGTCAAAACTTTAACTTGAGATGGTACTGTTCAAACCAAAGCTGCCCCGATGTTCATGTCTGCACAGTGTGCAGAAGCACTAACCATGGTGCCTCCAAATGCTATAAACAGAAACCAAGACAAGAATAATCCAGCAACTAATTCCGCCCCATTATCATTACAATTTCTTTGGCAGTTGGGTGTCTGCCAACTTCTAATCAATATTGTATAACCAAATCGAAGCAATGTCTCCTCAAGTTGTTGTGTTTATTTTGTATGTACTTTGCTTTGCTTGTTTAGGTATGTGGTCATGTGAGGGAATTTTGGCCATGCGTCTTAGGGCCTGGAGCTTATCAGTTCACAGATCTGTTGTTAGTGTGTTTGTAAGCTCTTTTGTTGAAGAATTAATAGATTCACAGTCAATCCTTTACTTTATGTTTATACACCGTTAAGGTTTGCACGATTTGCTTATGTCCGTAATAATTTTGTAACTGTTTCAAATATTTTGAGTGCTCTGCTGAAGAATTTGGCAAATTACTGTCAAACAGCAGTTTTAAAGTCAAGGCTAGCCTGCTGGCTAGGTATAGTTCGTGGAGCTGTTGTGGCACTCTGTATTGGCTCTACATTGTCCACTGCTGGTAGTGCAGTAGAGTATAATTTGTACAGAAAGTACGTTGCATGGAAAGTGTGTATTTTGGAAACGTTATTTTTGAAATTTCTGGCTTTGCCAAGCCATGCTTTGAAAAGTCAAGTCGAAGCTCTTAATGCAATCTGACTGAGAATTTAATTGCAATTTATTATAAAGTCATTTACATAAACGGTATTTTAGCAAAATATATTTGTCACCCTCAGCTCCAGGCTGATGCAATGCAGCCCATGATATTCCTCCAAATAACTGTCTCTTGCTCTTACCTATCCTGGTGTCTGATGTCTGAATCAGTTAAAAAAGGTTAAAGGGATTCCAAGGTGAAAATATAAAATGGGTTGGGTTCATATGAAAAAGGAGAAAAAAATGATGAGCACCACTTTTTATTTCATCTCAATTCAACTTTTTGTTCTCGATATATTTGGGGTTAAAGATTTATCACTTAGGGAATTTCCTTATAATGTTGAAGGATTTTTGATGTCATCTATAGTATAGAAAAAATGCCCTAATCTTGAATACTAAATATCTCAGGTTATAGTAGTCCTTTTGAATAAAAAACTTTCCTATAGATAGCAGATGTTTATTACAATTCTTTTGCAATAAATTTTTGTTAATGAGCTTTGGATCACTAGTCCCAGACCTCATTTGAAATCATGCTGTCGTCAATTTCAAGCCTTTGAAAATATTTCTTAAAATTAATTTTTATTTTTAACGTTCTTTGAAAGATTCTGAACTCAAATAAAGAGTTCATTTGTTGAAAAAAAGCTTTGTTGGCAGGGTTTTTCCTAGCGCTTTTTTCCTACCGGAAAACGGTAGCAGAAACTCAATCTTAAATTGAGTTTTAAAACTC
>JANSTP010231658.1:0-11346 GCA_025330745.1 Cladonema radiatum | reverse complement strand
CAGCCAGCCAGCCAGCCAGTAACAATTACAGTTGTCTCTGTCTAATAATCTTGAAATATAAATTAGTTCAAGATAAACTCAAGTATGATTGTATCAAACCGAATAAATTTTGAAACCGATTTGAAAACAGGGACGGCACCATGGAATTGAACCTTGGGTAGGGAGAGTAAAAAATGATTATTTGATGGTTGGATTCGAGATGCAAGAAAATTTTGGAAATTAGACTTTCTTGGAGGTCGCAGAAAACACTTCAAAGCCTATGATTAAACTGGAAAATCCTCAGAAAGGAAGAGAGAAGTCATTATTGGACGTTTGTATAAAAAAATATGTCATAATTTGATGCGAAAAGTTTTGGAAGCGATGTAATAATCAAAATCGAGCGAAAATGTATTGGAGTGATACAGATAGCGATTCAATGATACGAATATATGCAGTTGTAGTAAAAAGATCAATGACTTGATGAAGGTTATGAACTGTTTGCTCTCGTTTTTTTTTTTAATTTTAGAAAAAAACGCTAATAATGTTTTTTTTTCCTTATAAAAAAGTGAGCTTTCACCCCCGCTCCTCCCCTCAGCTCCAATGCCTCAACTGGCGCCATACCTGGAACAACATGCATTTTTCAAAGATAAAAATAAAAAATCTTTATTGCAATAATCAGGCCATAGATTCATTAGCATTTAATGTTAACCGCAAAAGAAATTATGACAATTTTCTATAAAAGCAATAATTTCCAACTAATGGATATATGTTGGGAAAAGTCATCCGCCTGCTGAAAATATCCTCATAAAAGAATTCGTGAAAATTCTGAAAAAAACAAAAAAATTCCTCATGAAAATTTAAAATTACTGCACAGGGATTTTCGACCAATATCCAATGACTTTCGCTTGAATCCGCAAATTGCGCCTTAAAGATATATGTATAGGAGAGAAAAGTTTAAGCCGGGTAGATTGCCGTATTAAAGGTCGTAGGAACGTGGGGGCTAGGGGGGGGGGCTTTAGTCCCCCAATAATTTTTCCGATTTTTTTTTTTTTTTCTTGACAATTTATTTTGCTTTTTTTACAGCTTTTCATGATTCATCAACATGACATATGCTATCTCTTGTAGAAGCTACAACCGTGGTCAAAAATATTGGAACATTTTCGAGCTTTTTCAGCATAACTCTGCACCACAAGCGATAATTGGAAGGAGGTATTTTTACTTGGCAAGACAGCGATTTATCGATATGAGCCTTGGGCTCTTGGGTGAATGGGTGAAAACCACCCAGCTCCCTTCTTGGCTGTTTTGGTAGCCCTTTAGGGTGGCTACAAAGGGGAATCACCAAAAATGCCCTTCCGCGATTTCGTTACTGAAAAATGTCATGGCAAATGGAAAGTCAAAATCTGAAAACTGCTCATTTTTACTCTAAATTCCAAATTTTTTTGTCCACGATTGTAGATTAGTTGATTAAGTTCTTTTACACTCTAAACACAACAGCAAAAAGGATTTCAGAGAAAACAATGTAATGAAGCTACACGCTTTTTTATAAGAAGTATAAGAATAAACTTTTTTATAAACAACTTGCAAATAGCTGTTCTACAGGCATTTTTAGCTGCAGAAAGAGAGCCGTTCCTGGGAAGAAAATTCAAGCGAAATTAATACATCTTAGTATCAGCTAGAACCAAGGCTAGAACTAAGAACGGCTCTAATGACGGAAAATTTTCCAAAAAGTGTTCAGCTAGACAAAAGAACAGCTCTGTACAGAGATAAAATTCTGGAGAACGCTCAGCTAGAGATAAGAATGGCTCTAAATAGCGAGAATAGAGAATGGCTCTAAATAGAGCCATTCTTGCGCACTTGGGTGATCAAAAATGAGTTCAAAATTTCTTAGCTTGCTAGAAATAAGAACAGCTTTTTTCTAGAATAGCTCCTTCGGATGCTTCCCAAAAGTCTATTTTGGATGAGATCTTTGAAGCGACAGAAGCAATTTAAAGGTACTTAAGCACCTTTAGAAAAATAATTTGGCCGAATTTTAAAAATGTATAGTTTCTAGCCCAGTCGTTTGATAATAATGAGTTATTCCATCTCTGAAAGTTTTATTGAAGTTGCATGTGTCGGTTTTAAGATATCAGCATTTGAAATCTGGGAAAGTTTGTTGTTTTAATGGCCACCATGTTGAAAATCGTTATTTTTACTTTGTTTAACATCACGTACGCATATCTGAAAATAATTTCTTTTTTGAGATGGTTGCTACCTGGACCGACATCTCATTGAGAATGGTATGGCTACATTGGGTATAATATCACTAAAAATGTTTATTGATTGACATGTTTTTACTATGCAGAAACCATCCAAAAACTTAGTAAGAGGAAGAGAAAATTAAACGCCTGATTTTAACAAAATTGCAGCAGAAAATTCAAAAATATAGGGGCTTGTAACTCAAGAACTACACATAGAGTTTTTTCAAATTTTCACTCATAAAAAAACTCATGATTATCTAGCGATTGAGCTAAAAATTATATGCAGTTTCAAAATTTGACCAAATTATTTTTCTAAGGGTGCTTATATACCTTTAACAGGACAAGAAGGTACCTATGAAAATACTTCTATATAAAAACCGCTATATGTTGGAAGCATCTAGACGCACATTTGCTCTTGCTGATCTAGAAAAATGAAATGATATCGAAACATAAACAGATAACATTCACCTTGCAATATTTCCCTTTCAAAATACACCAAACATAATGGCTAACTGCGAATTTCTCAACTTCAATGTAATGTATTCATAAGCTGCACTAGCGATAATAAGCATCACACGACGGTGAAGCCTCGTATAATCCTGCTGGCCCAGGTCAAGCAAAGGATCGCTACGCGATCCCTTGCTGACAATGCACTATCTGTTATTTAACAAAGATGAGAAAGAAAGTAAAAGATAGGCAGTTGCCATAGCAACCAACTATCCAAATTGGCCTAAAATTCTTTAGAACCATTCAGAGTATATGTGTGCCAAGTTTGGTTGCTAAAGGTAAAGTACAGGTACAGTTATAAAAAAGTTTCAAAAATTGTCCACTAAATGACGTCATAGTCCGTTAACGTAGCAACCAACCGTCAAAATTGACTTAAAAACTTTCAGAAGCATTTGCGATTTATGTGTACCAAGTTTAGTTACTAAAGACACAGTATACGTAAAGTTATGAAAATTTTCGAAAATTGAGCTTTTAATGACATCATAGGTCGTTGCTATAGCAACCAACCGTCAAAATTGGCCTACAATGCTCAGAACTATTTGGGGCATAGGTGTACCAATTTTGGTTACTATAGGCAAAGTACATTTGAGGTCATGGAAATTTTTTCCCATTGCATTTATTTGCTGTTTTCTGTATGGAAGGTTTCATAACAATTAGGCCAGGAACATTGGAGTGGTTTCTCCCGACAATTTTTTGACGTTTTCTGGTTGGTTATTCTTTTAAAGTGTTTTAAACCAATGAGAATCCTGTATTTCGCTTTCGTTTTCCATATAAGGAACAGTGGCGGGACGTTCCTTCATTCCGTCCGGAGGCAAAAACAGGATTTTGCGCCCCTTTTTGCGTTCGAGCTCATTTTTTTCCCTTTTTTAAGTTATTTAAAGCAAGAAGGCGCTCCCTTAAGGTCCTGCGCCCGGGGGCGCGACCCCCTTGCCCCCCGGTTGTACCGCCACTGATAAGTAAATCGCATGACCATATTTAAATTTCACATTACGCTTTTAATATATGTATGCACAGTGTCCTCTCCATCTTATTCAACTCAATGGTCTGAATGAAAAATCTCTCTGTAATTGAACAAAAGGCTGCGTGTTTATAACTATTTCTCTTTTTCTTCGTTTTTCATTGCATTATTAGTTATAAACACAAAACTAAACTGTGGTTATAGAAACGGAGTGAAAATTTCCACAGGATATGCAACAGAGAGATTTCGTCAACGTGAATGTCCTTGAAAAGAAATTCGGCTGGAGAGTGTTTTCTTCTCAATTTTTTTCAGCAAACCATTGTCTGAGTAAATTTTGTTCTACCATGCGGAATAATTGTTTCTGTCGTATATTGGGAGCCCTGGAGTACATGTGGAGAACATGAAAAAAGAAGGATCTTGAAAATTAACATACCTCGAGATCATGAAAACGACTTTGGTTATAGTACAACCCCCCCTGTTTCACACACCCAGTGAGATCCTACCCGATGAACTTCCCAGACTTTCCCGGTGAGTCTGAAATAGAACCCGGTGAAAGATTCATTTATTTGGACTTCCCGGTCATAAATTTGAAGAATACTGAATTACCTGGAATAAAAATTTATTTTTTTTTGAAAAATTTTTAAAACCTGTTATTTAAAATGTACGTCCATTCAAAAATATATTTTCAAAGTAAAAACTTCCATATAAAGAATAGAGGATATGTGTAAACTAATTTAGGTTTTTATTATTTTTCAAACAGAAATTATTTACTTGGTGAAAAAAAAGTAATAAATTTCCTTACTCGATGAGCCCGCTTCAAAATTTGATTTGCCCGGTGTGAATTGGTACCAACACCAGCAGAGGCGTAGTCACGGATTTTTTTATGGAGGGGCGAAATTCAAAAATAGTGGACCTTTTTCCCATAAAATTTGTTTCCGTAAAAAGGCTTTCTATAAATAGTGTGAGTCGCAGTGGTGTAGTGGTTAGCACCTGTTAGTCTCACTGTTGACTAGTAGTTCAAGTAACCTCCCAGTATGATAAGTTCACAAGAACATCTGGCCTAGCATGTAAAAATAATATCTATCTAAATATAACAAATCTAACGGTAAAGGAAGGGTTAGAATGAAAAGGAGGTATTAATTTGAAACTTTATGTAAGATAAAGTAAGATAATGAAGTATTAATAACCTTCGCACGAGCAACAAGGAAACATGGGGATTTGCTTGACATATTTTCATTCTCATTTGTCTGACATATAGATGAAATTTGAACAATCTTAACTATCCAATACCTGTAAAAGTAATTATCGTCCAATGTTGAGGCTTACTTTATTGGACGATTCCGATATATTAAGGAATGTTACTGATTTTTGTATCGGGATTTGTTTAGTCTAGGACAAATCCATTCTTTATAAATAAGCAAGAAGAGACCGCTGACTAAAGACACCACGAATTTGGTGTTCGAGAGCAGGGAGACTTCTTACGTTCTTACCAACCTGTATGGGACAAAATTCATTTTCCACTGGAGAAATTTTTTAAGAACGACTAGATCTTGTTTTTTTATCTCATGACTCCTTAAAATTTTCATCTTGCAAGGCGTGTTTGTATATGGCGGAGGTGCCCAAAAGCTTTCCCGATCTAGTTATCCAAAAAATAAGTAAATAAAAAATAAAAAAAAATTGGGAAAACCCCTCCTGTATATTCTCATGTCTGTGAAATAGGTTTTGTTAAAAGATCAAAATTTCCTTATTGCCGACTTTATTTTGCATGGTAAGAACATGGCAAAAAACAAACATCTCCCATTTTTAAGGATAGGGGTAAATTAAAATTATTAGAATATACTGTAATTGAAAAGTAATTGTGCGTTTTAACCTTATTAAGGCTCATGTAATAAGATAACTCTTTGGACCTGAATGTTTATCCACAAGCTTTGTATGGTTTTTTGCTTAATTCTACCTGAATGTTTAATAATGAGTTGTCGGACTACCGCTATACGATAAAGTTCGCCTGACTAGACCAGGCCACCATGTTCAAAATTTTGCTTCCTTGAAAAAAGTTATTAAAATCCATTGTTATTGATTTTTCACGTTCTTTAAAAAATTTATGAACCTTGTAGCTATTTTAAAGAAATTATAACAAATTTTTAATTCTCTAAAAACTTAAAAATATGTTGGTCCTCAATTTGTTTTTAAATTTCAAATTTACTGACCGCATCCTCGCACTTAAAAACTTAGTGGCCAGACAGCCGAACGGCCCCCTACACACCCAGAGAAAAGATTGTTTTGAAAAATCTTTCTAAAATTGCCCTAAAGTCTTCAATTGCCTTCATTACGATAAAACATGATTTTAGATGAAGAATAAGCAAAAAGTAAAAGAGGTTGTAACATCGAGACAAAATATTTTATACAAAAAATGCGTCAATTGATTCTTCTAATATTGGATTTTAGTGCATTTAGTGGGCCAGCGCTTTAAACGGAATGAAGAGGAAAGATTAAACGTTTTCATAAAAAGTAGCTGGAAGTAAAAAAGTGGAGCTTTTTTATGTAAATACTTTTTTTTTTCTTTTAGCTATGGTACATGAAACATTTATCAGTCAAGTTAGTGCATAGGAAGCGCGAATGAATCTATTTTCTTTCTTGAAAACATGTTTCCAAAAAACTTGCGACATTTTCGATTGGCGACCGCAAATATGATGGCATTCATTATGAGAAACATATTATTGTAAACGTAACTCATCATTAAAACAAATGCTGCATATCTTTGTCCAAAATTTGAAAATGCAATATCAACGATATTGGACGTAAAGTAAATCATCGTGTAACATATGAAATAAAGTTTTGTATAAAGAGTTATACTTCTATCAGAGTTTGATAAATTCATCGCACGCATTTCGTAGTTTTTCAACAACCTCCATGATAATAAATATACACATGAGTATGCTAAGATGATTAGGAACTCAACAATCGCAGTCACCATCAACGTCGACAGAAAAGCCATTGTTAGAGTTTGTACAGTCAGCCTGATAACTGAAAAGACTACTGTCCACGAGATAGCTAGATAAAATCTTCTTTTCGTAAATATGTAATTGTATTTTTCCTTATATTTTATATGAAGGTATCGATCCATAATAATCATCTCATAAATACTTTTCGACCATAAATGATAAAACTCATTAATTGCATACCCAAGTAAATAGAAACCACAACCGTTTTCAACATAGTTAAGATGACTGAAAGACTTGGAAGCTAGTGATAATCCAAAACCAAGTGACCCAACAAGTCCTTTCATTCAATCAGAACAAGTAAGAAGGAAAACCAATTTGATAGATTTTACTTGCAGTTGTCTTGTTTTAACCAGAGAAAACAAAAGCATTGCATTTGGTACAACGATCAAAACCAACTGAAATAGATTTGCATACAAAATAATTTGTCTTTCCGTAAAAGAAAGAGCTGCAAAAAGATTAAGATTGCAAAAAGATTCCATTTTTGAGACCTTAAATATTAATTGTGCTTTGATAAATTGGTATAAAATAATTTCTCGTTATAGCTTTGCCCATTGGCTGCGAAATGAAGAATATCACACGAATAAAAGTTAATAATTAGTCTAATAATTGGTTTATTAGCTTTGAAACTCTAAAGTGTTTCCTAATTTATATAACTTTTGTAACAGATCACCTAAAATAATAAACGCAAAACAAACATTGTTATCTGAATAATGAAGTTGCTTAAGAAAGAGTGTGTGTTATTATTTTTTTCCCAAAGCCAGTTTCTTCAGTTTCCCGTTTTTGGTTTCGAAACTTTTTGTTGTGTACAGTAATTAATTTTATGAGAAGAAACATAATACGCCTAATATACGGGTTTGCCTTATCGGGGGAAAAAACGGGGGAAAACTGACCAATTTTAAACCTTAGTGGCACTAAACATACGTATATTTATGTAGCCTTGCGTAACCAACCAAGTTTTTTTTCACAACACTGCATTTAAAAACAATGAATTATCAATTTATTTTTGAAACGAATTTCAAACGTTTAGCCACGCGTAAGGTATACAGCAGTTAAGGAAATGAGTTTCTAACAAGAGGCTTTATATTTTCAAGAATATCATAAAGCAAGCTAGATAGAGTACAGAAATGTTCTCCATATAAATTTTGTAAAATTCAAAAATGTTTTATGGAATAAGTTTTTTTAGTTTCAGAGTTATATATAAAACTGACATGTAAAAACTGTCCCCTCCCGCCCCAGTAAAATAGGGTCGAGCACTTAAACAATTAAGAAATTAAGCACTTTGAACACTTTCGCGCTGAAACACTTAGAGCACTTTATTTAGAAATAATTGCGAACTTCCATATTAACAGTAAGCACGGTAGAAGGTTATAACGCATTTTACTAAAATTAAGTTGTGGACATTGCAGCCGAGTTTCAATGACAGCAACTGTCACAACATGCAATTTGTTTTGACTAGTTGCCCGATTTTAGAGTCCAAAGTAGTAAAAAAGAGTTGAGAGGGGTTTTTTGGTGGCATTTTTTAATTTTCATAATGTTTAAAAACATATTGGGCATATTCAGCTAAAAATTAACCAAATGAATGAAAATAGAGTCCCTTTTTGTTATTTTCGAAACTAGTTTCTGACGTCACTCGGAAAAGTTCTGATATCGGCACTTTGGGAACCCACAGACCAATGTGACTGCAAATTTGTGAAACTAGAACGGTTTCAATACAATAGTACCAAATTTCAGTATTTTTTGTTCACTTTTAGAGATTTTAGAATGGTGAGGATAAGCTTTACATCGCCCCCCTACCCTCTACCTACCATATCCTCTCTTCATGTTCATCAAAAAACCCGCCCTGAATAGGGATATCCTGCTGATGCTATCTATAATGCATCACTTATGCAACGCCCAAGCAAAACTAAATTTTAGGAGCCAAGTTTTTATTCAACTTTGTTCATAATTCTGGTCCTCAAATCAAGCGAATAACTTACGAAGATCAAAAACAGGGCCAGGCCAGGATTCTTTTTATAGTTTCAATAAAGTTTTGATAATATGTAAACTATCTAATTTTGTTGTTTACAAATCTGCACCAATTACATACACTGTGCAAAGAGAAAACGAAGGAGGAAAAAGAAGCAAATAACAGAACGTGAAAGATCCTCAAGTTTCCAAAATCTAATTCCAGTATGACTCACTCAAAACAGTAGTATGAGGATTTTCCTTTGATTGATGCTCCTATACAGGACTCCTTTCCGATTTCAACCTTTGAGATTATAGGAAGTAGCTTTTTCATTCGAAAGCATGGTATTTTAGGGAACTTTGGTCGCGTTTTTGGTGAAAAACGATAAAGAATACAGAACGCAATTTTATTGAGTTTTAAACCTCAATGACTCCATTAGCTTCTGAAATGTTTGCATAAATACATTGATGGAACAGTAGCATTTAATCAAGGTTATCAAAGTCCTCGTGAATAACATTCAAGAAATAAAAATGATAAAGATTTTGTTCTGCCTCCTTTTGGTTGGCCTCATTACAGCTGATGACCAATCACTATTACGAAAGGTAATTTTTTTTTTATGCAAATATTTGAGCTTACATCAAATCTGATAGACAATCGTTATCACAAGTGAAAATTCAGGCCTAAGAAAAGTTAAAGGATAGTAAAGAACAAAAGGATTGAACATAAATCTACTAATGAAATTTCTACCCTGGCCCAATAGTGCCATCCAGCAATTCTTGTAATTTTTTTTGAACAAAAAGGCTCCTCGTGACGGTTATAACTGGCGTGAACTGCTTTGCGACAGTTGTAAGTGATGGGAACTAGCTGAAAAATATGCATTACCTTAAGTCTCGCCCCTAGGACATTGAATATTAATAAATATCAATACGCATCTTTGATATACCATTCATACCATCCATACTATTTTTAGTATCTATACTGCATCCATCTGTGCTATCTATACTACCGCTACTATCCGCACTAGCGATATTATCTAGACCATCATCATGCATACTCTATCCGTACTATCCCTACTACGTTTACTGTTTATATTATTTCAACTACCCGTAGCATTCATGATGTCCCTACTGTTCATACTATCTTTACTACATATTCATGTTATCCTAGCTATACAATCAACACTCTCCATTTATATTATTAGGGATTGTAGGAATCATATCCATAGGCAGGATTGCAAGGACGATATAGATGGCATAGTAGGGATAGGATGAATAATATGGATAATATGGAGGGCAAGGATTGCATGTTTACAAGTTATATATAGTATTGATAGTTTAATAGGAGTGATAGGGTTTCTAGTAGGATTGTTGGATATAGTTGGGATATATAGGATAGTAAGAAAAGTATTTCGATGCTAGTTAGGAAAGGAAAGGAAAGGAAAATAGGAAAATAATTGCTTGGATGATAGAGGTAGAATGGATATAGTTGGGTTGGTAGATATTGCATATGGTATTTTAGGATAATGGGAATATCATGGATGGCATGGTTAGTATAAATATAACGTATAGTATTGATACTACTGATAGTATAGACAGTATATGGATAGTATGGATAGTATGAGTTGTATATGGAAGATATGTATGGACAAATGGGAATATCGAATTCTTACATGAATGACTAAATAACTACATAGATTATAAAACCATAAAGTCTTTATAATGCATTTAGGCTCTTTCTTTAAGACGTTTTTTACTTTTAAAATTTTTCCCTTATCAATTTTTTTTCATTTAGTGCATGAAAGTGTATAACCAATGTGTTTGGATCGGATTCAGCAATTCTGATGATGGTATCCTGCATGCTCCTATCCATGACCCAACTCGAATGATTCCGACTACTGACCCTACAGGCCCTCCGACTACAGAACCTACGGATCCAACGCGAGGACCTGTTGACTGTGGAGCAAGGTTCGCTGAATGTATGAAAGGAAAGAATTAAGAGTAAAAAATAAATGTACTGAGAATAAATTATGTTATTAAAGTTTTTGTTATAATATATCAATCCAGGCCAGTTCGAATCATGATAAAAGCATCATTTATTAATCACTGTACTGTATCATAAAAAAAACAATTTTTGAGAGCTTTTTTGGGAAGGGGGTGAGATGGCTGAAGTTGGTTGAATACCTCTCAAGAAAAAGCTTTTAAAATATCGTATTTCCGAATGTTCCTTTATACTAATTTCTAAATAGAAGGTGTAAAAAAGCCAGCAAATCCGATTTTTCCTATAAATAAAATTACTTTTTCAAAGGAGTCAAAAATCGCTACGACCAAATCTCAACAAAATATCTTCAAAGCTTTACAGGCCTAAAAACCTAGAAACAACTATTTTTTTAAGTATTCACATATTTTATACCATAGTCCAATTTAAGGACCGCATTTTGGCCACCTAAAACCTGAAGGCCGCAATTTGACAGATGAACTGCCTCTGGGTTGACGACAAAAAATTATATTATAACAGATCATGATAATCGTGATAATTATGCTAAGTTTAAACTATAGCTACTCCAAAAAAATACATTTTTTTGTTATGACTGCTGGATCTTAATTTTGCTAAATCTTATTTTCTAGTGATGTCTTATTTTTTATACATCTAAAAAAAATCATCTTTTTAACTCTTTCATATAGTTTCATTTCATTTCCTTTTATTGAGTATTTGAAAAGC
>JANSTP010231547.1:0-11347 GCA_025330745.1 Cladonema radiatum | reverse complement strand
TTTTGGTTGGAAAAGGTGAATATTTTTTTCTGTTAAAGTCTTTAAACCGTTAATTTTTATTAAACCATGATCTCTCTACTAGCCGTGTTTTGCTATTAAATTTTATGGCTTTATGTAATTATTTCTCTTTGTTGGTGTCATAAAATTTTACCATGTTAATTGCCTTCAAATCGAAGTCATGCTCGATTACTCAAATCAATTTTGTAGAGATTTTACTTTAAAGTATCTTAATACAAAGACAAATCAAGGATATATTATAGCTTAGCTGGGTAGAGCACTAAATATTTCCTTTGTTTCGAGGTGCGAACATCTTTTGAATTTCTTTTATTAAAGCTAAATACTTGTAGATCTATGTTTGTTATAAATGTATGCAACGAATAATTAAGGAAACTACAGGGTCACCTCAGATTTATGGTGCTCTTTGGACGACAAAGTAGAAAATTTTGCTCTGAAAAGCTTTTTCTGATTTTCTTAGGGCCTATTAAAAGTTCTGTGTACAGATTAGTATCAGTGTCTTTAAAGTTCTTTTAAAAATGAGCAAATACTAGTTTTTGGATAATACCAATTTTTGCCAAAACTTTATAGGTTTCACTGTAAAAAAATATCTGTGGATAAAAATTGTCTATTTTGCAACTTGGAGAGTACCTAATTTAAGAGCTGACGCAATAAAAAATGCTAACAACTCTCGTTGTGTATTGCGAAATTCTTTTGCTAGAAACATCAAATTATTACTGCTGCGATGGGAGAGGTAGTTTCAAGAGTAACATTAAATAACATTGTTATTATTGTTACTTGTGTTGTAAACAACCTACAAAAATTTTTTCATATAATAAATCGTCCTTTTAACCCTTTTCAGGCCGGAGGGAGGGCATTCTTCACCCCCCCCTGTAGTTTTCCTAAAATAACTCAGAAACTACAAATCCTTTTTGCATGATACTTTGTGAGTTTTTAACAAATTTTATTGTGACCAGATTGCCATAAATGTTTTTGGAAAAAATTTTTTTCAGGGGCCTGGGCCCGGGACCCAATTAGGGTCGGTATGCCCAAAAACCCAAAAAAATTTTGAAAATTTTTTTTGCAAATTTTGATTATTTCACCTGAAAGAAGAACTAAAATAATGCAGAACTGCGAAATTTCACCTTACATTGACATCTAGAACCCAAATTATCACCAAATATGTGAAAATAGGTATTTTTAGGGTCGCGAGACACCAAAAAAGTATGATGACGTCATCTGGGAAGTGATGACGTCATCAAAATGGTTATGGTACCAAATACCTAATATGATGTCATACTTTCATCCCTGAACGTTTTATGCCAATTGGGCTTGTAGTTCCTGAGTTCTTAGGGGGGGGGGAGGGTGAAAAATGCCCTCCCCCGGCTTCCGCGAGCCCCTCAAAAGCCCGGCCTGAATAGGGTTAAGTTGCCCCATACTATACGAGTGCGCCATTTTCTTAAATCTTTTTTCTTTTAAAATTTGCAATTCAGCTGGCAATACTATCGTTTAATTGGAAAAAGACTTTAAAACACCACTGACTCAGTGGCCTGGTGAAGCTCTGAACGGTGGCTGGCCCGGTGTGTATCCGACTACAAATTCGGAAACCCAGGAATAATTGTTCATAAATTCCTGGTCTGGCCAAAAATTGGAAATTTCAAACAGCACGGCTATAACAACCCTAAAAATTAACCTAGCCCACCCAAAGAACATTACTGATTTTGCCGCGCCAGTCTGTTTTAAGTTGAGAGTCCTGTGGAAATATTCTTAGTTTTCGACAGTCCGGTTGACGTTTTTAAAAATTTGCTAGTCCAGTGAGTTTTGGGCACCTCACACACAGGGCACAGTTTTGAATAAAGGTCAATCAGGCAATAAGATTTAGAATCATATAGAAAAATAGGATGATAGTTGCTAATAATAGCACAGATAATGAATGGCTTTCTGCGTGTGCTAATGCGAAGGAAACATATTCTGAAAAAAAGGCGTATAAATATTTTTTATCATACTAAATTACACATCTATGTAACACGTTTTTGATCTGCATAGTGGCACGACATGCAATATATTTACAAATAAAGTATTATCTAGTGCTCAGGTATTTTTACCACAGATTTAAAGTTTCATGTTGCTTTGAAGTTTCTAAAATATTAATTAATTCTCTTATTGCATAAAAATTTCAGAGTAAATAAAAACTGCTTGTAAAATTAAGAGAATGCCAGCAAGTTATCCTACTACTATCACGTATAAAGAATACTGTTACGTAGACTGTCACCTACGACGTATTTATTTTACACTTCTACACGAGTAGCTACCGAACTCTATCCATACCGGACATTATTTGCCTTAAAGGTCCCTACAGTCACAACGCCAAGCGATTCCCTCCAATGTTGCAACAATCAGGGGCCCCCCAGATGTTTTTCAACCAATTTTTTTTTGCTTGTTCATATAAAGAAGAGTGAATAGCCAGTGTCGAAAAACCTGTGAATAAAATGAATGGGGGCAAGGGTGGCTATGCCCCAAAACGTTTTTCCTGTCTAACTTGCTTTTCACACTTTAACTAAACTGCAGCTAGCATTACTAAATTACTACTAGGTAAAAACCTTCCCCTATCAAATGTTCCAATTAACCCATAAAATAGAAAAATAGAACTTCCTTGCTTAGAAAAAAACCTCCACTTATCGAATATATATTCAAGTCAAGAAAGCAAACTTTCAAAAACCCCTAGTGTGCTTTCTTTTAGATAAGGTAAATAAATAGTCATATAGCTTTTTTCAATTCTTGATTGTTAAGGTTGATAATATTTGAAAAAGACGTTTTATTGAAGATTTTTGAAACTTTTTAGGGCCGGTGTTTCAGAAATTTCATCTCGTGACATTATGTATTACACTGGACCTTAAAAATTTTTTACACCTTTTGACAGTTTCAATAATCGCGTAAAACTAAAATTCGCCCAACCAAGACCAAAATACAGCCTCCGTAAGGATTATTATCGAAGTTGTTCTCGAAACGTTAAAACTTCAACCTACTTCCTACCGTTTGACATAGTCACATGATCAAAAAAGTAATGAGGTCGTCATTTTTCGCCGTGACGTCAAAAAACGGTATTTTTGGTCAAACATCAGGTTCCAAAAATGAAAATCAAAATTTTTGGGCTAGAATCGGTTAAACACCTTAGAATTGATGTAGAACCTGGTAATTCAAACAAAAATAACAAATTTAATTGGTATTTAAATAGTAATCCCGTTTTAAGTCCCGATTTTTTTAAAAAAGTCAATACATTGGTCAAATGATGACGTTGTCACTAGATTTTGGGCTCATGGTACTAAAAACTTTTTTCACCATCGTGCTGCCAATAAAAAGTTGGGAAGGTACTGAAAATTTCAGCATAATACCTATTATGGTTCTTGAGATATTACGGAAAGTTTGAGCCCGCGGGCCAAAAAGCCCTCCCCCCCCGCCTGGGATAGGGTTAAAGCAGTTGTTGTACTAAAAGATGTTGATAGGGAAATTATTTTTCAATGGAGGATCTTAATAACCATAAAAAGTTAATTGTGTATGGATCCAGAGATCGAATTAACTATAAATCTTATTTTGTGATGTCAGGAGTGCAGTTTGTGCAACTTTACATGGGGGAATAGCTCCCGTCAGCTTTTAAACGTAAATCATACTAAACTGCCCAAAATCTAGAAAGGTAGGCAGGAACGTGTGTTGTTAATTGTACAAAGAAACATCGATCTTCAATTTCTTTTCTTTTCTTAAAGTTGGAAATGTATGAAATCTGTAAAAAAACCTAACAAATTCGTCTAATTTGAGTTTTCTAAATTTCTGAAGCAAACGTAATGAATTACCGTAACTTAAAAAACCTCCCCCCTATACTGAATACTCATTAAAACTCATGGAAACTGACATTCAGTAAGGGAGAAAAGGACCCTTTTTGATCTTACTTTATGACCCCTAGTCCAGAAAAGCTTGGGGAGTCTAATGAGAGCATGACTGCGAATATCATAAATTGTCATGATTGCAATGTCATGCGGAACGGTATCACATGTGGGTGACTCTTCATACAACCTAAGATCAGGAGTGGATTTATTTCCCTATTATCTTAGAGCTTGCTTTTTCGTTTTCGTTTTTTTTCATAATGAAGCAGCACCCCCTAAAAGTACTGCACAATGTAGAACTGCCCCTTACCTCCTGATATAGACATACAATACAAGGTGCTAACCGGTACAAATCATATTTGCATATTTGCTAATTCATAATTTCAAAATGTTAGCTATAGCACATATTATAAACAACCACCGGTAAAATCTTGCAAAAAAACCGGATAAAAATTCGATTTCTTAATTAGAAACTAACATTTGTTAAAGACATAATAATCATTTACACTGATGGGATGGTTAATATGCATTATATTCAATTTACTTTGACGCAATAAAAGCAGGATAATGATCTTATTCCAAGATAGATTGTGAAACAATTTGATGTGAAGGAAGATTATTTTTAAAAGTGGATCAGCAAAAAACATGGATTCTATCTTTTAATTTAGACCTCTAAAGAAAAAGTTTAAGGGTATTTTAGGAAAGCTAAAGCAAATCATATTGACCATAAGTACATCTATACGCGCAAGGGTTGGTGTAAGCGTCGCTATTGGGGACTGTTTGCTGCCACTAAATTAAGTTTTCGAGACAGTAGACGGAGGAATCAAACTCAAAAAATAAAACAAGACCGAAATACTTCCTTCTTTCATAAGTCCCTTATAAAAAGCTTTAGATTGCTTTTTGCTACTAGCAAGGAAACAGAGAATCCTTTCATACTGCATAGCGCTGACCCTATGTAAGTCTGTTTGAAGCATGACATAAAAAATAGCCTTCTCACCAGGTCATTAGGGCACGCAAGTACGTAATTCATAGAAAGTTTCAAAACAACCAAATGCCTATCATTAGGGCATAGGCGTAGGGGAAGAAATTTACTTGAGAGCGAGAGGCTCGGAGACTTTTGACCGAATGATATAGACAGGGACTTTCCTAGAAAAAACTAGCAAAATGGGTAACTAAAGATTTTTTGTTTGAAATTGAATCAGTACACGAAAATAGTCATTTTAAAAAACAGTACCTTAAATATAACTTCCTCGTTGCTAGGCAACCGGCCTAAAAAGATTTTTCGGTCAAAAAATTTCTCTAAAACACAAAAACTTATATATCTATGGAAAGATCTCATCGAGTGGAATCAGAAAAATATAAAAACCTAGGTCTAAAAATGTTTACTTTCCATATTATTTGAGATAGAAAGTTGTACAAAATGCAGACCGAGAATTTACTGACCAGGTAATATTTTCCTATAAAATGGATTATATTAAGGCTAATAACCAAATATTTTATATGCTACCAAGTATGCTACCAAGTATTTTAAGGTACTGTTTTTTAAAATGGCTATTTCGTATACTGATTTAATTTCAAACAAAAAATCTTTAGTTACCCATTTTAGTTGTTTTGCATTCTGTCTAATAGGAGTATAAATTTGCGAAAAGAGCTAATCGTACAACTGGAAAATAGGAATTTGGACAGAAAGTAAATTTTTAGTTCAAAGCCAATAAAAACTTGGGATAGGAGTTATAGTTATTTGTAACAAGCAATCAAATGTAAGGAAACTCTGAGGTTTTATATGAAGGAATGTTGTTAAATGAAGGTGGGAGAAGAAGATTCAAACCTTAAATATTTTTTTCAAACTTCAATAAAATAGGAATTACAATCTTTCCTTCTTGGGAATACATCAAAGAGTCTTGTTGTCTTATTATTGGTACACTAATGTTTGATGTATAAAACTGCAAGCTTGATTGAACATTTCTGACCATTTCTGACCATGAAGCAGGAAAGAAAGCAAATATTTGATGACTTGCAGAAAAACGGAAACAATTCTGTAGTTGATTGTGAATAGAATTTCTAACAGACAATATGCTGTTGTTGTTGTGACCTTTCAGTTGATTTTGTATATGACTGAATAATCCATTTCAAATGTCATAAAAATATAAACAGAATTTCCTATGGAAAGGACCATCAATCTTTGCAGCAATGTTATGATATTATCTAACTTTCTAGTAAGGGCATAAGCCAGTTTCTTTAATTTTTGCCCAACTTATTAAATCCTAATCTCTATTAAAAGTCACGAAAACTAACATTGATGAAGCGGGGAAGGTGAGCCTTGTTGATCTTGATTTACAAACTCTGATGGTAACGCGTTTGGCCGCAGTATTGTATCTAATATTTTGGTATAGATTCTCAATTCTATTCTCAAGTCCTTGATATCACAAAGCGGAATGATCGGATTTTCCATGCTGAGATTTACGCAAGATTTTATTTTATGTGTTTTGCTTTCTAAATACAGATATTTATAACTTATTGTCTTCTGAAATTTTACATGGTGATATCAAATGTGACAAGGGACAAAGATGCGTACTATTCATTTTCCCTGTTAACTTAGATCTCTTTTTCCTGTTTCCCTCCTAAGGTTAGGCGCCAAGGGAAACTCCCTTTATCCCTCCTGATATAGTAATGTCATGTTAGGTACTAATCAGAACTAGTTCTTTATGGCCTTGATTTGACAATTTAACCTGTGAAAAAAACCTATTGCTTTGGCATAAAAATTAAAAAACTACAAGTAAAATCTTGCCAATATAAATTGGATGAAAATTCGACAACTTAATCAGAAAATAGCATTTTGATTCAGTAATAGCATAACAATTATATACACTAATGAGATATTTCATCATATCCAATTAAATAAATATTTCAATTTGTGGTATAAGTAGAAAAGTAAGATGACCTATCACAAATATTGAAAAAATGTTTTTTGTGAAGGAAGATTATTTTTGACAAGGGGTCAGCATAGCTAGAAGCATGTTTGGCACGTTGCTACAATGTCATTTGAGATCAATAAAAGAGTTTTGGAGAGGAAATATTTTTTCAAACAACAAAGTACTTCCTCTCATTTTTATCCTGAAGATTACTTGGCGCATATTATTGAAACACTGGATCTTGAAACGCTCACTTTACACAGATATAAAAAAAATTATAAAACCTCTAATATACGGAAAAATAATACACTGTTCTTGTAGGCAAACGGTTAATAAGCAATAAAATGCTCAAAATTAGGCAAATTAAGGCATAGACCACAAGGTTTACATTCCAGACCACTTCTTTCGGTTATTTTAGCCTCCAGTACATAAATATATCCCCTGTTTAAATGCAATATGTAGCTAGAATTAATCTCATACTTTCTAAGAAAGGCCATCCTAGTAACTTGTCTGGTATGTTTTTAATAACATATAACGATATATGTAAGTAGGGATATAATATTTCCCTGAAAACTCACCTTGGATAAGCAAAGGTATCCGAAAGTCAACAAAAAACAAAGCAAAAATTGTGTATTGAACATTTAAAGTACTAAAGTACAAGAAAACGAGAAACAATGCAAACATTGTAAAAGCCTTTTTGAAAAAATTAGAAATAGTCCCAAAAAGTTTATTTTTCCAATTTGAAAATACCTGAATTCGGCACAAAGTCACCAAATTATGAAGAAAATGTCTGGCAAAACTAGAATGAAAGTGGAGTCCCTCCCTAATGCAATAAACAAAAGAACACGCCAAAGAAATAACTGATTCCAGGAGTATTGCAAATTTTGATCAAGAAATGCAAATTAAACAAGACATACAAGGAAACCTTGTCTAATATGAAAATATCCTTCAAGGAAAAGATCTTAAATTTGAAGAATTCAAAAAAATGTTTTGATCATTGATAAATAAATCTGCTGGCAATGAGAATACAAGCATAAATGTAGTAGTAAATTAATGGGAAGAAATAAGAGTATAATATTTCATGATTTTTGCACATCCATTCAGCAAGTTATTTTCTAGATTCACTTTTCAAAGCAATTCGAAGTAGGAGACTTGTTAAACGTACATAAGAGGAAGAAAGCGTTTACGAAAGAAATTTTTGCGGTTCGCTAATGTTGCAATATTTCGTTGCAGTCTGTTCCGAAATTGCGAAAACCTCAAAAGTTTCTTCCGCAAACACTTTCTTTCTTTAAAATAAGTAATTATCAACCCATACCATCTCGATTAACATTTTCAGATGTTTTAGAAAGAACAATTTATAACAAGCTATAGAAACTTTTGATCGGAAAAGAACTCAAAAACAATTAAGGTGTCAAAGTGACTGCTCAAGAGAACTGCTTATTTTACAACTTAGGGTATCCTTAAGGCTTTTAAAAAGGGGGAGTATGTGTTAAGCAAAGCCTCAGACTTATGAAAAGCCTTGAAAGTCATGATGTGAAAGAAAAGAATCTAAAACTTCTTAAAAATTATCTCAGTGATCACAAACAGTATATGTCATCAAATAATGGGGACTAAAAGTTTAGAAATTGTTTGTGATGTACCTCAAAGCTCAGTTCGGGGATCTTCTCCTGATATATTTCTGCTATTTATACGAGGGATAAGTTTTAGATCACGTTTTGAACATACTGCTCAACTATACTTAGACTTGAAAATTCCCACTATAAGCAAACTAAATGGCAGTAACGTCTTGTGTCTGGTATTGAAAAGGAAACAAGTGTGTTGTCCATGAGTAATTTTTTTTCATTATGCACGTAATGGCTACCGAAAAAATGCATTTATAGATCACTGAAGGGACAAAAGGTACACTCTCTTTATAAAATCCAATTCTCACAGTTTTCTATTAAGTATCGAGCCCCCTACAACCTGTGGAACAGTCTTCATCTTGACAAACCAGTCATCGCAAATCCTAAGAATTTGTCCCGAGTTGTCGATCTGCTTATTTTAATTGAGGGAGTCAGTCAATATTTCTAAATTTAAAATTTCTAAATTTCTAAATTTAACATCATTATATTATTACTTATCATAAAATATAAGAAACTGCAAGTACGAGACCTAGTCCCAAACGTTTCTGGCTATTGCCGAAGTTTGGCTCTGGAAATTTCTTAGGAAGTTTCTTAGGTTTTAAGGAAAAAAAAATTGAAAATGAAAGAAAAATCAAGTTGGTGAACTTATTTGTTGCTTTTACTACATAATCTGTGATATGAAATAATAAAAATACTTACTTATCTTATATACTTAATTATTGCACCTGCAGGGTAATATAACCTTGCTATAAATATAAAATTGCTCAATAAAAAAAAGGTTATTTTCTTAGTTCGAAAAATTTCTAAATTTTTGGCATACCTAGATCCAAGTCTCTGGTAAAATGGTTTCTCTTATAAAACGTGTATTTAACGTATGCTTATAACTTCTGATTTTGTAAGAAACTATAGAACACAGTGACAAGACATCCCTTGGTTTTTTCTGCTTTACGGAATTCCATACTCCAATGAGATTTCTCTTTTTCAGTTTTTTACATTTAAGTTACTGTTTTTGAAAAACTTGTAGCAATTTTTCTTGTGCTAAAAGCATTCATAAGTTTGTGATGATTTCATAAAAAATTACTTCTCTTATCTTAGAGGAAGATTCTTTACGTTATTACTAGCAGGTCAATTTCTTGGAGAGCAATTAAGGGTTCATCAAGTGATTGTGTGGCAACATTAAATGGCAATTAGTTTAACTTAACATAATAATTAACCACATACTCCTCGACTTTAGTCAATTATTTAATTGATGGCACGGCAGTTTCAGTTCTATAGAATGTAATTATAGATTTAATTTCGTCTTTATTTTTGCTCTCAGCCAATCAGATAAGGTATTTGTTCTTAGCCAACGATGAAATGTAATTAAAAAAGCACTAAATGTGGTTTTTAACCACAGTTTGAAAAGAGGAACAGTTTTTCAAGTTTGACGCCATGGCTGCACTATAAAAGGCCATGGTTTTGTTGATAATATTAATTTAAATACTTCGTTCTCTGTTGGGCAAACAAGAGTAAAAAACTGGAAAACTAGGTAAGCTTAAATCAACTAGTTACACACAAGAAATGGCTAAATCAATGTTTATAACTTTGTTGCTGTCATTGGGCATAATTTCAAATGTCGCTGCATATAGAAGCAAGTATCACGGTATGTTGTTGCCTTTGATTTTAATTTCAAGGTATTTATTTTGGACCTTTTGCTCCTTACTTGGCTTATTAAACTCATGATGAATGAGAGGACCAATAAAAAATATGCAATACTGAAAAAACTCATTCTAGCTCAGTGAAATATTGCAGTATTTTTGTATTTCTTAGTTTTTTAGTTTGAGTAACTCTAAATTGCTGGCTTCGTTGACTCTAAGCAGAACGCTTTCAGTGGGATTCCCCCTCGGACATAGTAAATTCATATAAGCTTCCGTTGAATGACCAATATTTTGCTGAAAAAATATTATCAAAGCAAAGTTTTTTACTCGATCCAAAACATTTGGTTATTTTATCTTAATTATTTTTTTAGATGTAAACCAGCTTCAATCAAGAAAATCAAGATTTAATGATGAACCAATAGGTATACTGTAGATATTGACGAATTTCTATAAATGATGGAATCTGTCCCTGAAGTGCTTACTTGAAACTCAAACAGTTGAAACTTATTACAGTTGACTCTCCCTAATTTGTATCTCTATCAATTGAATCTTTCTGTTATTCTAACAAATTATATTCTCCATTGAAACGTAAACCTTAGAGATTTACCATTATGTAATTCGAACTTTCTTCAGTTAAGAATATAACTAGGAGACCTCAACGATGACATCACTCAGAGAATTTGATTTCCAGGAGACCTCAGCTAATATTGAGGTCTCCTAGAAATAAAATTACAGAGAGTGTACTGTAAAACAACACAATATGTTCCATAGATTCTGAATGTAACAGACATCCTAACTGCAATCTTGTTGACTGTGATACAAAGTTCCAAATATACTTACTTATAATGCTTCCGATTATAGGGCCACCTGCAGCTTCCCCTGTAAGAGACGCAAAGCCATCATCAACAACAGAAGATGAATTCGTGGGCGACAAAGCAGCCAAACGAGAAAATGGTTAGCTTTTTTCAGTTATTATCTATACTTTACTTGATTTTTGTTCTCAAATATAAAAGATAGATAGGATTTTTGAGATAAATATTGGTCAAATATTCTGGGATCGGTATACTATTACCTTTTCTGTTCTTTTTAGACTTTTGTTAAACACGATTTCACTATGCCAGTTCTGGTCGTCCTTGTACGCTTAATTTCCAAAAGATTACTATGATGATTTTTTTGATGTCCCCATATGCCATTGCTTGTCCCTCAATTTTCCCTCAGTTTTTTTTTTTTTTTTTTATATATATTTGCATTTTGATTATCATCTTATTACTTAAAGATGGATTCATTTTAAATCCCTTTTTCTT